>BLKR01003950.1:0-125349 GCA_011170035.1 Teleogryllus occipitalis
GGGAGGCGGGCGGGGAAGGGCAGGGGCAGGCGGAGGCAGGCGGAGGCAGGCGGGGGCGGGCGGGGGAGGGCGGAGGCGGGCGGAGGCGGGCGGAGGCGGGCGGAGGCGGGCGGAGGCGGGCGGAGGCGGGCGGAGGCGGGCGGGGGCGGGCGGAGGCGGGCGGGGGCGGCGGGGCGGGCGGGGCGGGCAGTGGCAGCCACAGAGGCGGTGTGGTGGGGGAACCCGACAGAGCGTGGGGAAGCGCGTGGAGCGGTCAGGGAGGGAGGCGGGCGGGGAAGGGCAGGGGCAGGCGGAGGCAGGCGGAGGCAGGCGGGGGGCGGGCGGGGGGGAGGGTGGAGGCGGGCGGAGCGGGCGGAGGCGGGCGGAGGCGGGGCGGAGGCGGCGAGGCGGGCGGAGGCGGGCGGAGGGCGGAGGCGGGCGGAGGCGGGCGGAGGCGGGCGGAGGGCGTGGGCGGAGGCGGGCGGAGGCGTGGCGGAGGCGGGCGGAGGCGGGCGGAGGCGGGCGGAGGCGGGCGGAGGCGGGCGGAGGCGGGCGGCGGGCGGGGACGGCGAGGCGGGCGGAGGCGGGCGAGGCGACCGAGGGCAGGCGGGAGCGGGGAGGGCAATGCGCCGCCGGCTGGGGGGAGGGAAGGGAGGGCGAGGGCGGGGGAGGGAGGGCGGGGCCGCGGCGGCGGGGAGAACAAAGAGCCGCCGCGAGCGGCGTCGCCACGGAAGGCCGGCGCTGGCGCCGAGCAGGGCGTGAACGGGGACCCCCGCGGCGCTCCGGGCCCTCCACCCTTTGCGGCACTCGCCGCTCCCACGACCGCCCGCCCGCCCGCCCTTCGCCGGGGGCTTCCACGGCCAGACAGGGAGCGGTGGCTCAGGGCATCAACCGATGGCACTGCAGCGCCTCCAACCAGGAGCTCCTAGGGTTCCACTCCCGACGGGGGCAGGATTTCAGCTGGATAACTGGATCGTATTAACACGCTTTCTTCTTCTTTCTAGCCGCGGACGGCACCGATTGGTGGTTTCTTCAACTAATACCAAGCAAATGTTGGAACATTACTCTGACAAACGGGTCATTGACCTCGCACGATCTTTCCTTCCTCATCTTTGCTTTATCTTCACGCCACACTTACCCTAACACTACACTACCACACATGCCAGGAGACTGACTGAGAGCTTAGTGCTTGACCCAGGAGGGGCGGTGCTCTGCTGGTTGGAGGAAACTCCGGCAACCGACGGTAGTTCGGATCTCACTATGGAGCGGGGAAGATCGGCGCCACCTCGCGAAAAAAGCATGTGCTACACTTACGGGACTAATGATCTTATTAGTTGACGTGCCCGGAATCACTATTCGACCTATGAAAAAAATTTACGGTCAGCACTAGTGTTCATAGGTACAGTTGAGTTAGGATTAGAACCAACAAGACAGTTTGGAAAACATATATACCTCAAAGAAGTGTCCTTTCGACGCGACGACTGTTCAGTCACGCCTCTTTGCAAAACGTTTGTTTTCGTTGGTGGCTGCCGAAAAAACGATATTAGTGGTCACGAAACACGTGACCACAATGAACGTACGCACCTTACCTCAAGATTTAATTTTAAAGTGGGTATAATATCTGTGACATGAATAATTTGTAAGGTGTTTGTAAAAAATATATTTTTAAAGAAGCAAAATGAGCACGGCACCTAATTTCAATTATTTCTCGTGGCTCACTATATTTTTATCGGGTGATGAGATTGATTGAGGTAGTATCGCAGCCATATACAAATTACCCAATTGCTAACGAACGCACCTAAGAATGAAGGAAGGAACGCCAATTATCATTGACAAACGCTCAGACCTTCGGATATAATTCCAACAGTGGCCACGCAGTAGCTGTCACGTCAGTCCCTTCTTAGTCTTGCTTCTACGGATAAAGATAGAGTATTTATATGCGCCGCAGATTCCGCCATCTTCTAGCCAGTTGACAGGTGAGTTCGATTACTACGGTATTGTGTTTGTTGGAAAACAGCAATATTCCCTAAACTTATACAAATTTACTCGAAACTTGTTACTCTTTGGCAAGAGGGAAACTCCGCTTTCACCACAGACTTGCCCTAGCCACACAAAGGGCCCTTCCCAATACTATGTCGATCTTGTCCCTTTCAAATCCAAACCGGAACCTATCTTTGGAAAGCTATGAACAGACCAATGCTAATATATGCAAGTCCTATTTGGGGTTCAGCAGCTAAATCTCATATTCATAGGCTTCAGACGTTTCAAAATTGTTTCCTACGGAGCATAACCAAAGCACCTTGGTTCATACCCAACCATCTACATCAGGAACTCGGCGTGTCTCCCCTTGTCTCCAATATAAAACAATCCGTCCTTAAGTTTTCTCACAAAATTCCTTCAATACCACAAGCCCTCCGCTTCCAATTAGGGAAACAAACCCCAAACAGAGTACGCATTTGCTAGAAACTATCAAGACACTTTTTTGACCCACCCTAAACCCGTCGCACATACAACTCCTCTCAATATTCATAAGACAATAACGACTACTAAATGTACCCCAACTCAGAACTCTGTATCGAATGTATTCAAACCCTTTGAAAAAGAGGCTGCACACATAATGAAATAAGTAAAAAAGTAATAATAGAGACAGTTCTTTCTAGTGTGCCACATCCCATTCTTACTGTGTCCACTGCTTGGTAGCAACCGCTCATTCCCCGCTCAATAACCAGTCACAAAATTTGGACGTTCGTTGTTAATGTGCTGACAAGCCCAGAAGAAGGCGGCGACAGAGTGAGTATTCGAGAGACCTCTAAAACCATGAGCCGCCTAAATTTATTGCCTCTAGTAAAGCTATTATTCGTATGCTTCTTTGAAAATATTCGCATACTAGCTTCCAGTTTTTCAGTGTTTCCACGCCAGCATAACTCCTCAACCATTGCAGATCTTCGATCATTCATGTCATAATAGTCACCATAAATATTATCTTTATCGTCATCATATTTGAGTGATGGAGACGATAGAGAAATAAAGTATTTTGTCCTCATTCCATTCGCGTTGCTCTAACATTTGTTTATGCAGATGAAGATAGCTGAAAAAAATGGGAGCAACAGCATTCCTTCAGAATTCGCCCGTCTGATAAGGATTTCACCTATTTAACCGCTTTCTAAAAGATATCGCAATAAGGATCTGAATTCGGAACTTCTCAACTCCCGCGATTTACCCGCTTGAAGCAACGTGGGGAGAAAGGCGGCCTTCCCCTCTGCACCGTGAGGCGGCGAGTGGCGCGAGTGAGGGGCGAACTGATGGGCTGTGCGGGGCACGCGGAGAGCCGGGCGTGGCGCCGACGAGGGCGGAGGCGGCGGCGGCGGCGGGTGTGGCGGCGCCCGGAGGCCAATTAAATGCGCCTAATGGCGGTTCCGGCCCAATTAGAGGGCGACCACCGCGCCGCGGCGCCATTTCGCGCTCCACCGGCCGGCGGTGGGGGCGGCAGCAGCGGCGACGGAGGCGACGATGGGAGCCGCGGGGGCGGGGGGCAGAGGCGGTGGGGGCCTGTGGCGAGTGCGGCGGCGCCGTCGGGAGCGGCTGAGTAGCGCGTAGGAGCGTGGGCGGGTGAGCGTGGCGTGGGTGCGGCGGCAGGAGCGGGGGTGGCGGCGGGGGCGGGGTGGCAACGGCGGCGGGGATGTGGCGCCGGCGGGCAATGTGGTTGGCGTGGGTGGAGGCGGGAGCGGGAGGCGGCGGGAGCGGGGGGCGGAAGGGCGGGGGCGGCACCGGCAAGGGCGGCGAGGGCGGCGGGCGTAGGCAGCAGCGTGGGCGGCGTGGGCGGGGGCGGGAGCAGGGGTGGCGGGACAGGGGCGGCGCCGGCAGGGGACGGCGGCGGCGAGGGCGGCGGCGAGAGCGTTGGCGGGGCGGGGGACGGCGCCGGCCAGGGCGGCGGGCGAGGGCGGCGTGGGCGGTGGGGGACGGTGGGGACGGCGGGGACCGGGACTGGGGACTGGGGACGGCGTGGGACGGCGGGGACGGCGGGGACGAAGCGGACGGCGGGGACGGCGAGGGCGGCGTGAGGGCGGCGAGGGCGGCGAGGGCATCGGCGGAATGGGTCTTCGGCGCCCGCGGTGGCGCAGAGGAGGACGCACACGAAAGATCGCGGAAGCGGACGGATGTAAGAGGGAGAGGCGCCATCGTGAGAGACATGGGTGCAGACGGGCTGAAAGCTATGAAGAGGACGGTAAAACTGATAGAAACAAAGAATGATTGAGATGGAGCGAGTGTGAAAGTGAAGTGAGGGAATCATAGACAGAGACAACATTGATTGTTGGAAAATTGTTAAAGGAGAATGAGACTGGGTGAGAACATGAATGGATGAATGAATAACTGAGACAGCTGGTATCATGATCGAAATAGCAAAGGAATAAAAGAATGAGCAAGAGAAAAGAAATTATACATGTCTCAAGGATGGGATAAATATTATTATGAGATGTTGACAAGTGATGTGCAAAACGAATGGGCAAAGGAAGTTTAGATATTGTGAAGCAACACTGTTGAAAAAAGGGAAAGACTGAGAAAACACTGATAATAAACGACTTTTTTTCGAGGCTGAACACGAGGACCTGAAGTAAAAGAGGACATATGATCGGGGTGTAGGCCGAGAATAGCGTTAACGAATAATTTTATAAAAAGACGAATATTGAGAAATACTGCACGGAGAACTTCGATGAAATGGCGACAGACGTCGTAGAGGAAATTGACGGTTTGGACGAAAAAAACAAACAACGTAGTAGAGTAAAAAATGTTGCAACGAAATTATCATGTACCATAGAGTTCTTGTAGATTTTTGTCTCTATTTTTACTGAAATATTATAACACAATTATATAATATGGACGTTCAATTGATAATTTGCACTAATACCATTCGTACAAATTAACAAACCTTTCACGGGTAACAATTTATATTCTCACACAAATCGAAAGTGTAAGTTCTGAGTATGGTGGCGCTATTGAATCTGGAGAAGAGATATGTTAAAAACGAATCTTTGGGTTCGTGACGAAAAAATCCTAAATGGCGATATAATAGTAGTATTTTAGTACTTTTTACTTTCTCGGCTTACGAATACTTCGTAAAAAGAGAGATAATGTAATGGTAGAAAACAGCGATTTGTTTTTTTATTTTGTGACCAGGTAGGTGTCAATTACAAACTAACGTTGTGTGATTGATAGAACAAACATCAGAACGTAAACATCAATTTTTGGAGATAGCACTAAATCAAGAATAGAAATACATACGTTTTGACATAGAACCAAAATGTTACATTCAAAACATAAATTCGTGTGTTTACCTTCGCATTTATAGTAATATCCACTCTTTCATGTGTTTTTAATTTGATGAAACTAAAACATAATTTAATTCATATAAAGCACCAAAAGGAATAATTTTTTCCAGTATTTTAACGAGTTGTCCGTGGTTCCTGTACTGCCTCCGGTAATTACACAAAAAGTAACCCCAGTAGTTTTCTGTAACTCCGTCGTGCGTCGTGTAACGTCGGGCGTGTACACGACTGGCGTTATGTTGTACGAACCGAGCCCTGAAAGGGGCTTTTTCTCGCGCCTAATGCGGCCGACATCACCTTCCGCCTACTGCAGGAGGTGCTTTACACCTTTTCTTATGTTAGCTCTCTCGCTACCGTCCAAAAACGAGCCACATAACTCAGAAGTAAGCAGACTTGAGTAAAAACCTTTAACTACCACTTCCGCAGCCTTTAAAAGAATGCGCTTTGAAACGAGAGTAACGATACGTTACAAATCCCGATGGAAGAAAAGGACATGCGAGGTAGGCTAAACACGTAATTGCAGTCTTAAAAACTCTTTTCTTACATAAACATGAAAAAGTTAAAACTAGAAATTACATTACTTTTATTGCGATAAATTAAAATTATAAATTGATTTTAAAATCTTGAGGATATATTTCTTTTTGATCGTACATGTTAGCAAAGAGACAAATTAATAACCTTCCAGTAGTGGTCTTTTGGATAAGCTAAAATATTAAATAAATTACATTTTTAGAGAAGCGCACTTTCTTCTAACACTGAATTCAATACTCTTGTTGGTTTCCTTTTACTTCCTTCTTTTAACAAACCTTTTTAAGTTTTAACAGTAAACATGAATGGGACGAATTTTCCCACGGCAATTTAAGAATACTACCTACAACAAAAATATATTGGGTGAAACCAATCGGGACATTTGCTCGAGACTAGTAATAATTAGAAGGCGATTTGATGCAACTGAAGTACTTTTCAAGAAGTAGAAAAGAACCTTAAAAAATAAATCAATAACGACATAGATCTACGAAATTCACACTGACCAGCATAAAAAATAATTTACAGCAAAAAATAAAAGGCTTCAAGGATTTTCACAGTAAATATGTTTCGAATCGAAAAAGAATGTATGAACAGTTTTTACCACAATGGATTTTTTTAGATTCAATGAATATTTTGCATGTGTTGTTCTTTCGTTGTTCGTCATCTATAATACAGAAAAAGACTTATCCCTCTGATGCGCAAAATGGGAGTAATTTTATTTTCATCAGCTATATCATCTCTACTGAGGAGCAAGTAGTACGCAAACTGACCGCTAGCGTGGTAGCAAATGTATCTCCCTGATAAGCCGACGACGGCCTGGTTGACAGACTTGTCACTATTTCTCGTAGAACCCAGATCGGGAACAGAGTTTTGGATTCTCTCCTCATTGTATGCATCCGAATTTTATACAAAATATAATATTGGTCGTTTGGAAACTAATTATAAAATGATCTTCAATAACTTCCCTGCTATCTACGACCCGTCCTTCACGCTTTTCCAGTTTGGTTCAATCCTAGCCTTCCACATCTCCGGTCCGGTCCGGTCCCTTCCGGTCCCCTCCAGTCCCGTCCCGTCCGGTCCGGTCCGGTCCCGTCCCGTCCGGTCCGGTCCCGTCCGGTCCGGTCCGGTCCCGTCCGGTCCGGTCCCGTCCCGTCCGGTCCGGTCCCGCCCGGTCCCGTCCGGTCCGGTCCCGTCCGGTTCGGTCCCGTCCGGTCCGGTCCCGTCCGGTCCGGTCCCGTCCGGTCCCGTCCGGTCCGGTCCCGTCCGGTCCGGTCCCGTCCGGTCCGGTCCCGTCCGGTCCGGTCCCGTCCGGCCCGGTCCCGTCCCCGGCCCGTCCCAAACCGCCACGATACACCCTGCCTCGTTTGGTCCCGCCCCGGTCATTCCTTGCCTGCCACGCTGCGTAGGAATTCTTAATGCCTTGATATACTGCGATCAGTCAGTCAGTCACTCAGTCTCCCCTCATTAGAAGTTCAATATTGTCTTTTGTGGCTAAATCTGTTTAATAAAAACGTTTTTTGAATACTTTAGATCCAAATAACCGGAGAATGTATTAGAAAGATCAACGTTTCGTTTGACAGGTACGAGCTCCCCATGCCCATCATTTGAATACATTTATGTTATTCACCGCGTTAAAAAAAATCGTGCTGCATCGTGAGTTGATAATCCTGCTGCATTCTGCTAACCACGAACTCTGATGTCTCCGCGAAAATGCGTACAACTATATTGCCACTCTCATTCATGAAAGGAATAAACAGTTCGTGTAGAAGGAAGGAAATTTGTGAATAAGTGCTCCACGAACTTGGAAATATATTCTACTCCGTGCAAATCATTTGCACCATATTCTGGATGACATTCCTTCAAAGAAGCTGTCTTGTCAATAAAGTCAAGACAAACTGTTTCTATTTCTCCACTATGAACCTTTCTTAGTGTACACATTCACACACATTACAAATTAGTGATACCTCTACCAAAAATCTGAAACCCAGAAAAAGGCCTCTCGATAAATCATGAGACTTGACGTGAAAACATTTAAAATCATAAAAGCCGGAAGAATGAAAACAGACGATCGAAATACAAGATGACAACACACGTCTCTTGATAACGAATACGAACATTCAACATACGGGCAGCGAAATGACACGCATTCCAACGGAAACGAACTGTTCAGCAGTTCCAGCTCTAATAATGTTTTCACAAGTGCTAACAACGCTCTAATGCAGCAGCAGGAACCATCCAAACGGGGCCACTCCTCCACACGCGTACTTCTGCGTGCTCGCGTGTGCGTAAGTGCGTGCGTGAGGGCGGGTGCCGCCGGCGATATTCCGGCGCGGTCGGTTTGGGTTTGGTTTGTTTCTTTCGTGTTTCCGGGCGCGTCAACCGGTTTGGTCATTAGTTCCTTGAGTGTAGTGCATGTTTTTTTTCTCGGGAGATGGCGTTGATCTTAACCCGCTGGATGGTGAGATCCGGCGCCGACTTACCGTCGGCTAGCGGGGTTTCTCCCTAACCAGAACTCTCCCACCAGCGGGACACCGCCCCAGCCGGGACAAGCTCTAAGCTCCCGACCGGTCTCCCGGAATATGTGGTAGTGTAGTGCATGTTAGTGTAAGTGTGTGTGTAATGGGGAGAGGATAGGACAAGGAAGAGGAAGGACAGATCGCGCGCGGTCCGTGGCCCGTTTGGTAGGGACTGCTCCGGCATTCGCCTGGTGTTGATCGGAGAAACCACGGAAAACTACCGATCAGAGCAGCCGGCCGCTAGAATTCTCCTCCAGACAGCGACTGAATTCGACCTAGCTGGAAAGCTAGTGTCGAAAATCCTGCCGCCGTGGGGATCTCCCGGTCAGAGGCGCTGCAGTGACATCAGTTGATGCACTGAGCCACCGCTTCCGGTTTCACAAGTGCTAACAACGCTCTAATCCAGCAGCGGGAACCATCCAAACGCGACCACTCCTCCACACGCGTGCTCGCGTGTGCGTGCGTGCGTGAGGGCGGGTGCCGCGGGCGAGATTTCGGCGCGGTCGGACAGACGCGAGACAGATGAAGGGAAAAACGTGCTCGCACGCGGTGGCGGCGGAGCGACTATGTTAAATGAATTAGCGTCTAACGAGACTTTCGCTGTCACCCTAATGGAGAATAACGAGTGGTCCGCGCACGCGGTGAAGCGGCCGCCACGTGGTGACGCGCATCACCAAGGTGATGTGAAGTGTGGCCGGGGGCACGGGACGGGGAGAGAATGCGGAGAAGGTCATGAGGATTGGAAAGTCGGAATCCAGTGCACGGCCCACTCACGAGTGGGAGCGACGTCAAATCTGAATTGGGGATTTTTAACGGGAAAATGATGTTCTGGATGTTGCAATACAATGTATTGTACGTGTGTAAGAAGGGATGAAGAAACGTTTTCGGAAGAAAGAAATATTCGAATGTCACGTACGTGCTTATAATGTGCTGACGTGAATATAAATGGAGATGACGTGAATATAAATGGAGATGGGAAGACAACTTAATCTAGTGTGATGACAAAAGTGTGTACAGATAATCTTAAAATACAACTTACAGTACTACTAGGGTGGTAGAGGTGTCTTTGTAAATTTCTCTACTTTGGGTCGAGATCTGAGAATTTATTTAGGAATGTATGGAAAGGACATTTATTCTTAATGCGGGTTCTGTGAGTTGGATTTTGGCAGAGTCTTTCCGGGGTTAGTTTGGGTATATTTGATATGTTTTGAGAGAAGTGAGAGGATAAAAAAAATTATGTGGTTGGTTATCGGTTCCAACTGGAATTCTTTATGGAGTTGTGCATTGGAGACGTACCATGGGGCATTCGTGATGGTGCCCAGGAACTGATTTTGGATATCTTGGAGTTTTTTGGTGTTTGCTTTGGCTGCGCTGATCCAAACTGGGCACGCATATAATAATAGTGGTCGTATGATAATTTTGTATAGCAGTAAGGCAGCATTGTAGGGTAATTTAGCTGATCTATTTATTATTGGTTTTATTTGGTGTAATTTAATTTTTGCTTGAATAACTTTATTGTCGATGTGATTTTTCCAATTGAGGCGGGTGCCTAGATATTTTATAGGTTTGTTATCTGGATGCCATTGTACAGATTCTTGATTCAGTTGTAAGGGAGATAAGGGGGATCAATGGTCTCACGGAATATATTTTGGCTGCTGTTTTTGACGGGTTGATTTTAACTTTGTTTTTGGCAGAACAGAAAGTGCGTGAAAATGTCGTAGATGCCGCTGGAAGCGCCTCTTGAGATGAAGGGACAGCCCCAGCTGTGCAAACGGTGCGACACCGCAGAGCCCCCTCCAGTGCTGGCTCATGCCACGCCACAGTAAGCGTGTTTCGTCTTTAATTCATTTTCCGTCTGAATTCTCATGTGGGCGTCCCCCCCTCCATTAAAGCGGTACTGCGGTGTTCCGACCCTTCCAACAGACTGTCGCGCAAACAAACTGAAAGAAAAAACACTCATATTTCATGCATTTTAATGTGATTTTTGTTCCTTGATGGACGGTAGGAAATATTCACAGAAAAGGAACCTATTGAAAGTTTCAGAGTACTATGAATTGTTAATGAGTCAGAGGAAAAAATATAAATTCGGGCTATGTTTACAAAAATGTGTTGACTTGACATTCCAGTGTTCACAAAAGTGCCCATCACTCACATGCATTTTAATGTGATTTTTGTTCCTTGATGGAAGTATTCACAGAAAAGGAACCTATTGAAAGTTTCAGAGTACTATGAATTGTTAATGAGTCAAAATATAAATTCGGGCTATGTTTACAAAAATGTGTTGACTTGACATTAGTGTTCACAAAAGTGCCCAAGTTTTTGTTGAGGCAAAATTATAAACTTACTTAAGAAGTCAAAGATTTTCATCCACGAAAAAGTCATAATAGAGAGTTCTTGTAACTCTGATTGAAACAACGAATTTAATCTGCAGATTCGCAGAGCGAGATTACTCAATAATGTGAGAACATGCTATTGATCAATATGAAAGTGAATATTAACCGAATTAAAATTGCATTTTTAGACAGAGAAACTGCTTTCAGTGAGGCTCTTGTGTATCTTATCGTCGTTGTAAAGTGTCAATGAAAGCCACACGTCTTTATCAAAATGAACAGGGTTGTCTGATAACTAGGAACAAGATCAAGATTCAACATTATTTAACAGAGTTTACAAGACTTTCTGAATGAATTAGAACCATCATTATTTTATAAAGTTTTACATTTTTACATATTACTACATTTTGCTTACACATCGGTAACATTTTAATATATTTATAAGTTAAAACAAAATGCTTCATATACGAGTTTTCTAATATAGGTACTGTGATTTGCAAGCTATTCCTTACAAAGTAATGTAATACTGTTCTTCTTTGTCTACCGAACCTGAGCCGTGAATATTATTGTCAAACTTCTTGGAAACCAAGTAATCGGAATCTAGGATGACCGATGTTTGCGAAGCAGAAGTAACATCAACCAACTGCTTCCTCTAGTTTCACAGAGGTCATGCGTATCTGGATCTAAATTTGACAAATAGTTTTTAGAGATCATTGTATTACCGCGTTCGTGTGTAGGGCGTGTTCATTTTAACCCCCCTCTACGGGATACATCATTGGCTACACGGTTCGGCTGTTCACGTACTTCTCGTAAAAAACTTTATATGTACTTAGTACTCGTATAATATTGCGAATAAATCTCGTGTGGTAACTACATTACGATTACTTCTGTAGAAGTAGAACTTTATTTCAGCCCCTGCTAATCCATTTTATGACGTGAACGTTAAGTGTTCGATAATGTGAACGTACTTGTAAGGAGCAAATTTTAACTCTGTAATGAATTTTTATTTTAGATATTTTCTATTATTATAATGTATTCTGGGGAAAATAGATACATGTTTATGTATATATTTTGATTTATAATTACAATAAATTATGTTCTCTATCGATTATCAACAGACATTTGCTTGAAATTTCCGAAGTATGAAATTAAGAAAAAGGCAACAGAAGAAGAGCAAGTAGCATATGCTGACAACACATTGGCCTTCCGAATTAAAGTATTGATTTGTAAATGTACTGATCCTTCACTTTCCAAGACACTTCTCTGGAGGAAATGTTAAATACATCGGTTTTTTATTAAAGGCGTCGACATAATCACTCTAACTTACGCACAAGATGGAAATATAAGACACTTTTATGAACCTATTTTTTTCTTTTTGTAAATTGTGGCGTATTGTTGCCACTCCTGGCCGCATACAATGAACCATCTCGTGATGTGTGGCAACACGCGAGAGCAATTCGGCACGCGTACCACTTTTTTTTACAAATATTTGATATTTTATCGACTTTTGTCTCATAAAAATATAATACATTAGAATTGAATATCCAAAGACACATTAAGGATTTGGTCCAACTCATTACACACATGTTTCTGAATGAAAGAAAGGAACAATTAATACAATGAAGCCAAGATTTTTTTACTTTGAAAAAAAAAAAAAAACAACTAAAAATGTTAACTGATCAAACAGGTTATGATTACTAGGGCCAAAGTTAATCCTTTGGAAATCGAGAGCGAAAACCTCGTGGGTACGTTAAAATTGTACTAATTTCATTTACACTAAAGAAGCTACATCAGTAAGTAAAACTTTTTCGAGTGTTTTAGTATGAAAAGTCTAGGAGTTCCAGGTTGAGTTCCTTACATATTTGAGGATTCGGAATACGAAGCTTCATGGATCTTCAACACGCTTACTTAAAAAAGAGATTTTCAGAATGTGCTAATGATTTTTGAGTCAGTTTTCATATATTGCAAGCCGTATCTCTTCATCGACTTTTCAGTTCTCTCCTGCGCTTTCCAGAACTCAACTCAGTTATTGCTTAGTCTCCATGATCTCGAAGAGTTCCGACGCAAAAAAATGAATGTAACTATGGGGTTGTGGCATGGACAAAATTTGTAAAGAATCTGTTCTTATCCCGAGACATCTGTGACAAATTGTAGAAAAAAATGTGGTTGGAAACAAAAACGATCCGCAACATAATGATTAATTATGACAAATAAACGTAATAAACTTTTGGAAAAAGTTAGCTTGAAAATGCTCTTAGACATGACAGACACAGATGTGATAACATAATCACAGTAAAAACACACATAAAATCTTTGTTGTATACATGTTTATATTGTGAAGTGAATAATTACTATACTATGTGATACACATAATACAAGGAAAGGGTTATGAATTATTTTTTTCGGAATGCAGTGAATTTTTATAAACAAATACAAACCACAAGACGATAACTTCCTTTATGGTTATCTATTTCATTAATGTGTTTATGAATTTAAGCCGAAACACGTGATGGTATACATAATACCTTTGCGGTCCTTTTGGAGGCTCCGCTCCGTTACCAACACAAGTCACACACATATTTCGTGAATTATGATTATTAAACTTAAGAAATATGAAAATACAATAAATATGAATGCACAATGTTAGAATGAGAAAAATAACTCGATATAAATACTAGTTTGTTGAACGAAGTTAAAAATTGCGATTTTGGAATGTTCTTGTGAATTAAAACTTCCCATCAGTAAGTTATTTCACTTTCTTTTATAGATACAGATGCTTCTTTAGTACAGATGTAGTACAATAGATATAGTAAGCGGCTCTCTGGCTAACATCCTCGAAATTATATTTTTTTATGTGATGGAATTTTCTGAACAGCTTTTGGCAATAACTTAAAAGTAGCGTTACGCAATTTTATTCTTTTCGCAATTCACATTGTTACTTTCCATCGAACTCTGAAATACACCATACTCCTTTTTATATATTCACGAGGTTTTACTGAAAAGAAACTGTCCGATACTTTTTCGAGAATTTCCACAGGAACAAATCTCTGCAACGACGAGTAATACACACTATTAATTACATACGAACTGTTTCATATACTGATACCAAACTGACACCTGACGATTACTATATGTCTTTCCACTTTTGATGTAAGACAAATTTTCAGATCTTTCAAACTGTCGTTAGAATTCAGCAACGACCTAGTAAACCATAACGCTTATGGGCACATCGGGCACTGTCAAGCCTCAAGAAAGGTGGCTATCAACCTCCCAGACTTAGAAGTCACCTTCGGGCCAAAAACACACAATTTCATATACATAATTTTGATTGTATACAACGGTCCAAATTATTTTTGATGCTAATATAACATTGCTACAACGAATTATGGTTGTTACTCAAAATACACCATTTACTAAGACCTGCGCTGCTTTTACTTCCGTTCATCTACCTAACTACAAACAATCCAATGAGAAAAGAGGAAATATACCGTAAAAAAGCTGTTTTCGAAGCTATTATCATAATATTGATATTTCTTTTTCATCACAATTACACAACATGCTTGAGTAGTTAAAAAGTCTTTTCACTTTTCACTAAATAAACGCTTTTAACTGAAAAATAACGATTTCTTGGAAGACGATTTACGTAACATGTCTCTGGAGCATTTTTTTCTCCTTCTGATCATAAATTATGTTTAATTCCAAGAAGTTCACATATTTACACCGCTTACAACGATCGATCAGAGATAAGACGCTGATCAGACAGAGACAAAATAAGTTGTCCAATAAACGTCACTTCTTATTAAGACCCTCGTCCCGGCCAACGGACTTCCCTCCACGATGCGAAGCGATGACCCACCCCACAGCGGCCGGGTCGCGGGGTCATCTTTTATGTCGCGGAGGGGTTTCGGGTTTCGGTCCTTTAACGACTTTTTCGGCGCCAGAAGCGTCGCCCGCCTTAATGGGAGGAATTGTAAGTTGTGTCCTCACTTGGGTGCGAGGCGCTGGCGGGCGGAATGTGGTGGCGGATGTCACCCAGCGATGACTCCATTCGCCCCAGAGGACAGCGGGGTTGGGGAGGGGGAGGGAAAAGGTAAGTTGACAGTTCCAAGAGATTTTAGACAAATGAAGTTCTATTTAAATTAACTAATATGGTAGAATGTCAATAATCGGAACAAGAAGAGGGAAGCATACGATATATCTGCGATGACTCCATTCACCCCAGAGGACAGCGGGGTGGGGAGGGGGAGGGAAAAGGTAAGTTGACAGTTCCAAGTTCCAAGAGATTTTAGGCAAATGAAGTTCTATTTAAATTAACTAATATGGTAGAATGTCAATAATCGGAACAAGAAGAGGGAAGCATACGATATATCTGCGATGACTCCATTCGCCCCAGAGGACAGCGGGGTTGGGGAGGGGGAGGGAAAAGGTAAGTTGACAGTTCCAAGAGATTTTAGACAAATGAAGTTCTATTTAAATTAACTAATATGGTAGAATGTCAATAATCGGAACAAGAAGAGGGAAGCATACGATATATCTGCGATGACTCCATTCACCCCAGAGGACAGCGGGGTTGGGGAGGGGGAGGGAAAAGGTAAGTTGACAGTTCCAAGAGATTTTAGACAAATGAAGTTCTATTTAAATTAACTAATATGGTAGAATGTCAATAATCGGAACAAGAAGAGGGAAGCATACGATATATCTGCGATGACTCCATTCACCCCAGAGGACAGCGGGGTTGGGGAGGGGGAGGGAAAAGGTAAGTTAACAGTTCCAAGAGATTTTAGACAAATGAAGTTCTATTTAAATTAACTAATATGGTAGAATGTCAATAATCGGAACAAGAAGAGGGAAGCATACGATATATCTGCGATGACTCCATTCGCCCCAGAGGACAGCGGGGTTGGGGAGGGGGAGGGAAAAGGTAAGTTGACAGTTCCAAGAGATTTTAGGCAAATGAAGTTCTATTTAAATTAACTAATATGGTAGAATGTCAATAATCGGAACAAGAAGAGGGAAGCATACGATATATCTGCGATGACTCCATTCGCCCCAGAGGACAGCGGGGATGGGGAGGGGGAGGGAAAAGGTAAGTTGACAGTTCCAAGAGATTTTAGGCAAATGAAGTTCTATTTAAATTAACTAATATGGTAGAATGTCAATAATCGGAACAAGAAGAGGGAAGCATACGATATATCTGCGATGACTCCATTCGCCCCAGAGGACAGCGGGGATGGGGAGGGGGAGGGAAAAGGTAAGTTGACAGTTCCAAGAGATTTTAGGCAAATGAAGTTCTATTTAAATTAACTAATATGGTAGAATGTCAATAATCGGAACAAGAAGAGGGAAGCATACGATATATCTGCGATGACTCCATTCGCCCCAGAGGACAGCGGGGTTGGGGAGGGGGAGGGAAAAGGTAAGTTGACAGTTCCAAGAGATTTTAGACAAATGAAGTTCTATTTAAATTAACTAATATGGTAGAATGTCAATAATCGGAACAAGAAGAGGGAAGCATACGATATATCTGCGATGACTCCATTCACCCCAGAGGACAGCGGGGTTGGGGAGGGGGAGGGAAAAGGTAAGTTGACAGTTCCAAGAGATTTTAGACAAATGAAGTTCTATTTAAATTAACTAATATGGTAGAATGTCAATAATCGGAACAAGAAGAGGGAAGCATACGATATATCTGCGATGACTCCATTCACCCCAGAGGACAGCGGGGTTGGGGAGGGGGAGGGAAAAGGTAAGTTAACAGTTCCAAGAGATTTTAGACAAATGAAGTTCTATTTAAATTAACTAATATGGTAGAATGTCAACAATCGGAATAAGAAGAGGAAGCATACGATATATCTGCGAGGAGCTACTTTCGCCCCAGAGGACAGCGGGGTTGGGGAGGGGGAGGGGGAGGGAAAAGGTAAGTTGACAGTTCCAAGAGATTTTAGGCAAATGAAGTTCTATTTAAATTAACTAATATGGTAGAATGTCAACAATCGGAACAAGAAGAGGGAAGCATACGATATATCTGCGAAGACTACTTTCACCCCAGAGGACAGCGGGGTTGAGGAGGGGGAGGGAAAAAGTAAGTTGACAGTTCCAAGAGATTCAAGGGCTCCTTAAAACGGATTCTTCCTACTTATCCCTTAATAATTAATAACCATGTAGTTAAACGGCTCCCAAATGACACTCCTGTTAAATATCTTGGACTTCAAATAGATACCAAATTAACCTGGAAAACCCACATAATATCAATAGCTAATAACACACACATAAAAATATTAAAATTGAATCCATTCATAAATAGAAAATCAAAATTACCAATAGACTCAGCTTTAATAATATTTAAATACATTATACGACCTTCACTGACCTACGCCTGCCCAATTTGGGGAGGTGCCGCTAAAAGCAACCTTCAAAAATTGGAAGTACTACAAAATACATTTTTAAGAAATGTTTTAAAAGCTCCATGGTATATCAGATATGATCAAATTTTAAAAGAATTATCTATATAACCTCTGAAAACTTGGATTTTAAAACTTTCTTCCAATTTCTACTCTTCTCTTTCATCTTGCCCAGCCACTCCTTTGTACACTCTAGGTAATTCAGTCAATATTTTTGCGCGAATCAAACCAGATATTCTAAAGACCTACTACACTCTCTTTAATTAGCTGTAAAGCAGGTTCCAACATATATAAATTCAATATTTATGTTTTTAATCCAAATATTGTATGTATTTTTCTGAAGGACCCATCCTGGGTATCCTTAGTTGTTAGTTATTGTCTTATATTGTCAATATTATTCTCTTGAAACATTGTACATGTATGATGAAATGTAGTTTTAAAAAATTGTATGTACTATGTAACATAAAAACCCTTGAAAGTCATAATAATGTCGAACAAGGATAATGAAAACTATTTATAAAAAACGTATTTAAGGCAAATGAAGTTCTATTTAAATTAACTAATATGGTAGAATATCAATATTTGCAACATGAGGGAAACGTACGATATATCGAACATATTCGCCAATACCGTCCGAATAATGGAATAGAAAAATTAAAGTCGGGGCAAATTAAGAAATTCCAAGGTATCTAAGTAATTAATTATTACAGACGTTAAATAAACAGATAATTTCATCTAAAAAATCTAGAAAATCACTAATTTTAATATTCGACGTATTTAGTATCACTTGTATAAAACCACTGATGTAAAAGAAATATTTCTAGAAATTGCCAACTTCACTAATTTTAATACACAAATAATTTCAGCAAGAAATCTACATAAACACTGTAATCATCAAACAAATATTACAGTTGCATTTCAGAAGTTATCAGCCCAGCAAACTTGTATCATATATCACACACTGACGCTGTAATGCATGAACTGAACATGCATAGCTCTTCCTCAAAAAATGGTTTGAATCACGTAATTATTTAGTAAAATATGTCACACATTTAATAATATATTGAGAATTACATTTTTTAATAACTTGGGTATATTAAATCAAACACTATATTTACACAGCTTACATTTAATTAACGATATTATCCATTTTATTCACGATATCATCCATTGTTAATTTAATTAACATTTGTTAATATAGTAACTGAAATTTTGCTATTCAAATTTCTTTATGTTACAAGAAACACATCAGTTCAAAAGAATCTATGTCTGATGAATTCTAGTACTTGTAGTACATGGATGAACTAGATGCTTTACAACATCTAGTACATTCTCTGAAATAATATTGAACTTTTTACTTGTATTGTTTTGTACTCGAAGTTCGATCGTTCTTTACAGCTTCTTCGAACGTCGCGACATTGAAGATTTTATGAAATATTTAGCGAAGAAAACAATTAAAACAGTACGGTTTAAAATAATGTATTATAATGTAAATCTTTGAATAATGTCTGTGATAATGCACTTCATCCACAAATATATATATATATGCAAGAAGACAATTATAAATCTTTAAAGCAACTAAACAAAACAATTATTCTTTTACCAACGACACGTTTGCTATCAAAACAAACTCATTTCACTAGCAAAGTTGTTATAAGATTAAATTTTCTCGCATCAACACGTGGTGTGATTAGAACGGGAAATGTTTTCTACTCATATTTAAGTCGTCAATAAGCTGGAATTGAACTACATACGTTTGGGAGGTTATGAACAAAACGTAGCAGAACTGCAAGAAATGAACTCACAAACACCTCTAATTTTAGTTTCTCCACACCCTCCACCAATAATAATTATTCCGACGAATGTCAACGACCTTTCACATTTCCCGGCACCGTCGATGAACAGGATCGTAAAACTCCGCCACAGAAGAAACTGACCATAGAATTCTTTTCTTATAAGCTGTCGGCCTCTTACGGCCCATTAAAGAAAGGTCGAGAAACTGCAGACACTGACCCTGCGAGGTCGTCTGGGCTGCCACAGAACATGTCTTCCATTTGACCGTTTCGCAATCTCATCCCGATAGAAGTCTCGAGCCTTTCGATTTTCGTGACGCGATAACGCACGGCTCGCAACACCTAACTCACGCCGCCAGTAATGCCACTGCAGCCCAATGCTCGCCTACTAATGTTTCCCGCTACTTCTCGTCCCATCCTTTGAGCGGAAATGAAGTTTTCACTTTAAGAGACAAAACACTAGTCATAATGTTTGCGTTCTCTCTTAACCACTTAGGCAGATGTAATCTGGCCGGCAACAAAGCAATGGTTGGAAATAGAATTCATAATTGAATCTCTGTAAATTACCAATACTTTGTAAATCTGCCAAGAACTTCTTTCAGTACGAGGAATACTGATTAATGATTATTAAACTTCTTACATTGAATGGCGAATGGAAAGCGTAAGATGAGTGTTTTAGACTCGGAGCAAATGTGCGATGGAGTGTAATTGAATTAAAGATGTAATTGTACATTTGTCTTTCCATTTTCACTAGCACGTGGCATTAATTTTTTTATGTTACAACTTGTTTCATTCCATTTAACTAAGATATTTACCGTTCTCAAAATTCTGGATCAACTGTTTCCTGGATTTCACACACCCGCACGCACGCACACACGCACACACACACACATATATATATATATATATATATATATATATATATATATATATATATATATATATATATATATATATTCAAAATACCTACGTCTACATTCATGATTAGTCATGTTCAGCATCTTCGCATGTCTTTCTGCCAACTGTTCACCCTACCACGTGGAATGCAATTCCATAACCAGTACTACTCATTAAATCTCGTTTGCGACTGTATACAGGGCACTTCTTCCGAATGCCGGAGTAATCAAATGGTAAAAGGGAAGTGGAGTCTCTCAAACAACTTGAGCAATTCATGTCAGTAGACAGTTTGTACATATTTTCTGTTTTCTTGAATACTCCTGTTTCTTCCCCTTGTCGTCTTAGATGAAATGTTCCTACAATGAGGAGACAACCGCCACGGACTGAGGTTTGCCCGCATCGCCGGGACCACCTCGCGGAAGCGGCTGCCACTGCTGCGGATGCGGTGGCGGCGGCAGCGGGGCCCACGAGGGCGCTCCGCTATTTCGGGAGATGACCCGGCCGCCGCTGCCGCCGCCGCCAGCCCCGCCCTGGCCCCCGGCGCGGCGGCGGCGGCGGCGGCGGCGGCGGCGGCGGCGGCGGCGGCGGCGGCGGCGGCGGCGGCGGCGGGACGCCCGCGCCACGTCACGCTTGGGCCGCGTGGCTCACTCGCGCCCCCGCCCCCGCCTCGTCCCCGCCTCGCCCCCGCCACGGCTCCGTCCTCGCCCTCGCCCACATTTCCCAACCGCTCATTCCCCACCTCCGCTCCCGCTCGCTCTCAGGACGTATCCCGATTGCATCCCGCGGTCAACTTTTCTTAAGCCTTTTACCTACCTCCCAAAACGGCATAGCCCGATCGCATTCCGCGGTCAACTTTCTCTAAGCGTTTTACCTATCTCCCAAAACGGCATAGCCCGATTGCATCCTGTGGTCAACTCTTCATAAACCCTTTCTCTACCTCCCAAAACGGCACAGCTCAATTGCATCCCATGGTCAACTTTTCTTAAGGCTTTTACCTATCTCCCGAAAAAGGCATAACCCGATTGCTTCCCGTTGTCAACTCTTCTTAAACCTTTTCAATACCTCCCCAAAAACGCATAGCCCGATTGCATCCTATGGTCAACTTTTCTTAAATCCTTTCTCTACCTCCCCCAAAAGGCATAGATCGATTAGATCCCGCGGTCAACGTTTTCCTAAACGTTTTACCTACCTCTCAAAACGACACAGCTCGATTGCATCCCGAGGTCAACTTTTTTCCCAAAGGACTATTCCATCAGTGAAATTAAGCCCAACAGTGTTCCAAAATGCACGAAATATTGAAAATAACCGAAAGTTATGTTAGAATCAGAGAGGTTATGTTTTAGTACATACGCAGTTTATTGGATATCGACATAGCGATCGATGACATATCGCCGCCTAAGATACACCAGTCACAGTTTATGATTGGCCAGTAGGAAGAAGCGATAAGAAAAATCGGACATATAAATGCGATAAACTTTTTGAGATACACCGCCCTGATTGGGGCATTTTGTATGTATAGTTAAACACTGTTGGTTTCAATTTCATGAACGGAATAGTCAATTGCAACTCCGTGTTTCGGGGAAGTACTCTGTTGAATCAGATCTCACGTAATCGCAAGCATGCAGAACAGTTATAATATAGAATAAATTCATAAACGCATGATTTATTCTAAAAACTATATATACTTCAGACATCTCATTTAGCACTTTCATGCCATACATCGCATCAACATATGACATTCCAATAGTCGTAAAATATTACGGAGAGATATTTCTCACTGACATTTCCCTTATTGTTTGTAGATTCTTAAACATTTGCATTCAATAGCTATCTTTCATTCTAAAGGGAATATTTCTTTATTTTTCAATCATTTGAGCGTTTGCTTATTCTCAACTTATAATGGTAGGTATTGACGTGCATACAAATTATACGGAAGTGATTGTCAAATTCTACTATTAATTCTGTGACATGGGTATTATATTTCCTGTTCAGAACATAAATTGCGTGTGTCATCTTTAAAGCAAGAAATCATACACTACTACGATTATTTTCCTCACTAAAAAATAATTTTCCAGAAACATACATAAGGGAAAAAGTAATCATATGTGTCAAAAATCCAGATTATCAAAGGACGTCGTGCACACAATTATCTCCACAGTTATAATTTTACGTTATAATCAGTGCAATAACACTTTTAAGAATTAAACAGTTATTTTACAAAAATTCAACAACAGTTAGAGGATGATGTGATGAAGATGATTCTTTGTGTCACACTTTCGCAATCAACCCAGGAAACCAAAATATTTGTTTAGCGCGACCGAATGGGCACGCTGTACGAAGTTCAGCTACATAGATCAAACGTTCACCTTAAAAAATTGCAGAAATGAAATTAGAACTTCATGTTGTTTTTCATCACATCCATAAAGGTGTCACCACGTGCATTTCGAAATTTTGATAAAAAATTTTAATATTTTTTAATTAAAAAATGGTGTAATGTAAATTCTTTAAAACTAATTCAGGCAGATAAGGGCTAAGTTAAAATATAAAAAGAATTTCCTGATAAGAAGAGATTAGTAGATTCAGAGAGGGAAAGACCACTTTAAAATATTACACTTTGTCAGAATCACATTGTCAGCACATGGTTTGTCTGCTTTATCAGCCTAACCCTTTTGCTTCTCGCCTAGGAGATCAGTCAGTCGCTCGACTCTAACAAGGAGATTAGACACTGAATGGGAAGGGAAAATTTACTAGCATAGCCTGACTGTTCGTTATTTAAGTTACTGCTTCAGTAGTCTTAATTTTAAAATTAATATAAAAACATAGTAATGATCAGTAAGAGGACCCACTCTCAAGAATGCTCAACCTGACAGAAGCAAAGACCGACGCAGCCCTCAAGTGGAGTCGGAAGGGGTTTTCTCTCTTCATATAAAAATATCAACTTGGAATAAACGTAGATCGTTTCAAAGATAAAATTACACAGAAGTTTTAGATTAAAAAAAAACAACGAATTTTAGAAGTCTGAACCTCCTCCGGCTCCCCTTTTCTGATTAATAAAATGCACCATCGCTGGGGTTCGAAACTATGACCGGCTATCATATAAAAACTTCGATCACTAACAAACAACCATCACCATACGAGAAACATTGGACCCATGAGCCATTGTTCAAAGCAGTTTTGTTTCTTTTGGCTTGCATATACGTTTCAGAATAACACTCGGGTGAACCCCTTCGCAATAGGACTTAACCACGCGGCAGAGCGCATCTTCCTGCGCAGAGATGCGGGGTTCGACTCCTGGCGATCAAAAAAGATTGATTGATTAATTGTTAGTAATTCCGGGCGCGTCAACTAATGAAGTCATTATTCCTGTAAGTGTAGTGCATGGTTTTTAGCGGAGGTGGCTGGTGGGGTATCTCCCACCAGCGGGGCACCATCCCAGGCGGGACAACTTCTTGGTCAGTCTCCCCACAAATGTGGTAGTGTAGTGCATGTTAGTGTGTGTCTGCATAAGGGGTGAGGATAGAACAAGGAAGAGGAAGGACAGATCGCGCGGGGTCCGTGGCCCGTTTGTTAGGATACTGCTCCAGCATTCGCCTGGAATTGATCGGAGGAACCACGGAAAAACTACCGATTAGAGCAGCCAGCCGCTAAAATTCACCTGCAAACAAGCAACTGAATTCGACCTCGCTGAAAAGCTAGTGTCGAAAATCCTGCCGCCGTCAGGACTCGAACCTAGGACCTCCCGGTCAGAGGCACTGCAGTGCCATCAGCTGATGCACTGAGCCACCGCTCCCCAATAAAGAGAAATTCGATCGGAAGGAGGTTGCCAAACAAATGCCGGCGGCGGCGCGGCCGCGCGCCCACGAGGCGACAGCTTCCTTATTTGCATGTGAATGCGGCGCGACAGCACAATGGCGCCGATAAGTCATCTGCGACGCCGACCGGCCTTCTCCGGAAGTGCGCGGGGGCCGCACGCCCATCTGCCGTCTCCCCGCCCACCCCCTGCCTTCCTTACCACTCAACAGACGCGAGCGAGAGAGCTAACTTTTGAATGGCAGATTTCGGGAGACGAGAGGAAAGAGCTGCCAAATGTTATCGCTCCACACTTACAGGCAGGGCAGAAACTTGGTTTAAAAGAGTGAGATGGCTGTTGAACTCCATGATCGAGTTGTTGTTATCTTGAAGAAACTGTCGGTTATTATTTTAAACTAAGGCGTAGGTTTTTTATTCAATAGGAATTGATTGGATTGAGTCTATCTCCTAGTTGATTGGTCAGTTACGGAAATAAGTTGTGCACAGTAAATATAATACGTGATGTGTCCTTGTTACGTGTTAAAGTGAAATGCAAATTCCGTAGTGATGAAATTATAAAATAAAATGTACTAAATAATTCAAAGAGTTCAAAGTTCAGACAAACCAACAAGGAATTACAAATTGGTCCCTTGATTTACTACAACATATCACATTTCCACTCCACATTTACTCCATTTCCTTCACAGCAAGTACGAAACTTCTCGGCCAGAGCTTTTCTTTGTTACATTGCTACGGAAACTCAGTAGATTTTACAGGAAAGCTACAACTATAATTTTGCCTCGACCGGGAATGGCCATAACACGGGAAGCTAGTACGCTGTCTATGAGCTATGCTAGAGGATTAATAATAATAATAATAATAATAATAATAATAATAATAATAATAATAATAAAGAGAATCATAATAATAATGATAATAGTAATAATATTAGTAATAAAAATAGTAATAATAAGAAGAATAAAAAGAATAAAAATAATAAAAATAATAAAATAACAGTAATAATAATAATAATAATAATAATAATAATAATAATAATAATAATAATAATAATAACAATAATAAAAATAAAAAATATAATAAAGAGTATTGGTGAACACATGTTTCATCACTTTACAGGAAGCAACAGAACGCCATTCAACACAGACTCGCGATAGAGAAACCCGACCAGCCCTGCGCAACGAGCGAGATCTGCCCGAAGCGGTGATCGAGTAAGGCGCACTCGGCGGGCGAGGGGAGGGGCGACGAGCCAGGGGGCCGTGCATCACGGCGGCGAACAGCAAGCCAACGCGCGCAAACACATAAACAAGCGCGCAAGCGGCAAGCCGCCTGCCGTGTTTGCCGCTTGTCAACAGCCGCCATCGACGAGGGGACGCCTCGTTCCCCCCCACCCCCACCCCCCACCCCCCACCACCCCCCTTCGAGGTTGACAGAGGCTTCCAGAAGCAACGGCTGCTTTTATGGCTTTTACCCTTCATCGAGCGAAGAGAGTTTGCCAAGACTTCGCGTGACAAGTCGCGCAAGTTACAGGCAGACTGCGTGAATGAAGTTTGATAAACAAGAATAAAAACGAAACGGTTCATGAATATTTTACGAGCTTCGAGTCCTCAAAGACGATTCCTTGTGATGTATAAGATTGTGCTTGGTTCTTTCTTAAGCAAAAGGGTTTAATGGTACTCATGGTTTATACACTGAAGAGCCAAAAAAACTGGTATGGCAATGCGAATTGAAATAAAGAGATCTGGAACCAATCAGAATACGGCGTTCGTGTCGGCAACAACTATATACGACAAGCAGAGTCTGGCACAGTTGTTAGATCGGTTACTGCTGCTACAATGGCAGTTTATCACGATTTAAGACAGTTTGAACGATGGGGTATGACATCTTCGAAGTCGCGTCGACATTTGGATTTTCCCGTACGACCATTTCACGAGTGTACCGTGAATATCGGGAATCCGGTAAAACATCAAACCTCCGGCATTGCTGCGACCGCAAGAAGATCGTGCAAGAATGGGACCAACAACGATTGAGGAGAATCATTACACGTGAGAGGAGAAAGAATCATTACACGTGACAGGGAAATCATTACACTTAATAGAAGTGCAACCTTTTCGCAAATTGCTGCAGATTTCAATGCTCGGCCATCAACAACTGTCAGCGTTCAACGAGACATTATCGATATGGGGTTTCGGAGCCGAAGGCAACGATACTAGCACGATACTAAGCATTTCGCCTTTCCTGAGCCTGTCAACACCGACATTGGACTGTTGAAGACTGGAAACACATTGGCTGATCTGACGAGTCCGGTCTCGTATTGTCTCGAGCGGATGGAAGTGTACGAGTATGTTCGACAACCTCATGAATCCATTGACCCTGCATGTCAACAGGGAACTGTTCAAGCTGGTGGAGGCTCTGTGATGGTATGGAGCGTGTGCAGATGGAGTGAAAAGGCTCCCTTGATACGTCTAGATACAACTCTGAAGGTGACACGTAGTTAAGCATCCTGTCTGATCACCTGCGCCCATTCATGTCCATTGTGAATTCCGACGGACTTGGGAAATTCCAGCAGGACAATGCGACAGCCCACACGTCCAGAATTGCTATAGAGTGGCTACAGAAATACTCTTCTGAATTTAAACATTTCCACTGGCCACCAAAATCCCCAGACATGAACATTACTGAATATATCTGGGAGGCCTTGCAACGTGCTGCTCAGAGATCTCCACCCCGTCGTATTCTTACGAGTTTATGGACAGCCCTGCAGGATTCATGGTATCAATGACGTCCAGCACTACTTCAGACATTAGTAGAGTCCACGCCACGTCATGTTGCAACACTAACGCGTGCTCGGGCTCTACAAGATATTAGGCAGGTGTACCAGTTTTTTGGCTCTTCAGTGTATCTATCTTTTTCATGATATAGTTTTTAACAAAATGTCAACTAAGGCGTCTTGCAGTGAAAGACAACTCTTATTGAAAAGCCAAGATTTAATAATTAGTTAATTGTGATTAGTAAAATATTCACGAAAATAAGTAATTATTTTCTCATCAGACTAGTATATCATGAAAAAATGCTGCATTTTTAATTATTATTTTTATCACGAATTTTCGAATGTAAAATGTATCAGGCCTTACATTTTTGATACTCATTACTTTCACGAGACATCGACTCGTCTCGTCGAAGATATTAACTTACATCTTGGCAATATCACCTGGCAAGAACCCCAAATGCTTGTGCATTGCTTGTTGCAGCGGTGTTCGCCTCATCGAAACGTGCGCCAGAAAGTTGGCGCGGTGTGACGTCTGCGAGGTTTAGCGGAACAGCAGACCAGCGAGGGAGCGGCCAACCAGGAGCGAGCAGCCGGCGCGCGAAGCCTCTGCTAGGAAGCGAGGCTACGGCGCGCGGGACTATATAGTCGGCAGAACTAAGTGAACTGTGAATTAGAGTGCCTCGCGAGTTGTATAGTGCAGTTAGTGTTGACCCGGCAATGCGATATTGGTTTCTTCTTGTTTGGATATTGTGACTCGGCGTGAACTTGGACATCTTCTGCACGACTGGACCTTTGGCTTTGGAATTTCGGTATACTCTATTTGGCTCACGGAATTTTGGATGTTTTGTTGTAAGTCGGATTGACTGACAATAAAAACTTTGTTATTGTTATCCTGTTATTTTCAATACATAACATTGCTTCTAAATTAAAGCATCGCAAATCAAAACACCAAACGACCAATCCAAAGTCGGAAAGTAGGAAAATTTGCGATCGACTTTAAAGAACCTTTTTATAAATATGGAGGTTATTAAGATAGACTATCGCATTACGTATTTAAGGAACTGTTTTATAATATATAATACGATCGAGGAACGAGCGAGTATCGCTAACTTCACTCGAGTGTATTAATACCCATTACATCGAGTTTCATACGGTACTTTTTCTACGACTCATACAAGTTAAACATTACAATACTTGACTTAGACATTGAATCGTTTCGTGGTAGTTGACAAGCATGAGTCACTCAAGGCCACCTAGCGGAGAGCTCCCAAACCCTACCCTCGCATGCTTGCCGCAGGTGGCTGTGATTACCAGTCCACCTGCGAGAGAGTACTGCGGTAGTCAAACAGGGTCAAAGCGAAATTAAGATCCAATTTATTTGAAATAATATTACACGAAAAACATACTAGTAATAAAAGAAATTACAACTGTCAAGCATACTATAATATCAAATGCAATTTTAAAGTACACATTTGAACGAACCATTTACTAGAACGATTTTCAATTATTAATTAAGTGTCAGTACTTGGTTTGTAAAATTCTCTGTGATTGGTCAAGAATCTGTATCATAATGAAATCTGTATCGTAATGAATATCATTATGCAACTAGTTGCAGCCATCACGTGATAGCATTATTCAATGGGAGTAGAAAAAATATTTCTAGAAACAGTTTGCATTGTACCAGTTCATAAACACTCCGTAATCATGTAAATTATTTATTATTTACAAAAGAAATAAGTATATTTGTTCAGAAAGAAAAATTAACCCAAAAACATAAAAGCACCCAATTTACATAATTCCATTGCTCTTTTACTTCTCGGTTAATTTTTCTTTCTGAGCAAATATATTCATTTCTTTTGTAAATAATAAATTGACATATTTTTGAAGTATTTCTGTTTCTGCTAGGTAAATTTTTGCCTAGAAAGCAATGTTTCAAACGTACATTTGAGTTCTTATTGCGGCTCAGCCATTCAGAATATCCAAGCAGTTTATTAGATAAAAGATGCCTAAAAGTGTCTTAAGAGATTATTTTTGAATTTTTGACGTTTCCTTCCCGGACATCTTGTACATTGAATAGTAATATATTGTATTGCTTGAAAACATATTGTTCATGAAACCGAAATTACTTTTACAATCAAAAACAAAATAGCAAAAATGAACGACCAAGAAAGTACAAACATTAGGTCACATAAATAATGCGAAATGACACAAGTTAAGGATAATGCAAATATTATTACTAGTGTACAGTCGCGTACGTTTCTACAAATCCACGTTGCCATAGACACGGACATAATTTGCATGCCCCTTCTCAGCATCTTGTAGGCCACCCGCATACCACACATATTGAGCGGGTCACTGATCCAATAGTTACGGGCGAACAGGCAATATACTTCCGTAAAGCTATTAAAATCATTTTCATTGTCGGGACAAATTTCATTCATTTTGTATCATAGTTAACACTTTTAGTGCACCTTTAATCTTTTCAGAGAATACTACTACAAAGGCAAAAATATCAGTGAGATGTAGTCAACTTCATTCAATATTCTAAGTAAGTTAAACATTCATAATAAAGCTTATTTATCATCGAAGAAGCAATTACTTCAACTTAAGTTGTATTAATATAACTGTAAGAAGTAGAAACGAAATAAGTACAAATAGTAATAAATGAAGATTATAATCTCTCTACTTTTCGTGAAATTCTTGGGGAAATTGGGAAGATCTCAGAGACAAAACGTTTCCCATTATTTAAAAAAGGTTCGTAAATCACTTTCTATTTTGGATTTACCGTTGCATAAAGTTATTAAATTGCATTAATGACATATTTTCGAGGAAAATGTAATGAATCAAGAAGCAACACGTTTGGAGAATTAAATCTAAGGATTTATATTTTCCAAACAGTTAATTCAGAAAGAGGAACAAAATACGTTATCACGGTGTTTTAACTACACTTAATTCGATCCTTCGAGCATTTTAATAGCGATAGAAAATAGCGTGATAAACAACACTTCCTTTTCAACAGTACCTTCCATCGATAAATAACGCGATATAGCGATAAACGCATATAATTTAACGTTAGTATGATAGTTGAGGCACGCACATTTCAAATCCGAAAGGCATCAGCATAGTTGTCTTCACAGAGGTAATAGTGCATTGTTCTGAATACGAACGTATACAAGTAATACCATTGTTAGGATATGCCATCATTTATTAAATTTCTTATCGCTTCTTTCCAACTTCTTGTATTACACATGGCAATGACACAAACCTTTCAAAAATTATTGCTATTTTCTACTCAGGACAATAAAATGGAGAATAATCTGGCACATGACGTTCTTTCAGGTAATATCAACACTATATTGAATGCCAATGTGAAATTGATGACTTTGGCAGTAGTAGTTGACCGTCGATCTCCCATGTGCATGACGCTTAAGTACCTACAAACAAGCCAACCGGTAGTCATTATTGCGTTACCTACCCCACCATTGGCATCTTCTATCAACTTCTCTTCAGCTACCATCATCACCGAAGAAAGCAACATGTGGCGTCCTGATGCCGTCATAATGTTTCCAGATAATGGTTCTGATCGGTCATTTCTTGAAAGGAAATTACTACCTATTTACCAGCAATCGGCTTTCTGGGATCCATCATCGTTATTTGTTATCGTCTTATCCTCAACCAAGGATTTAATGGGAGCACATAGGGCACTGACTCGATGGAAAATCTATCGTGTAGTCGGCATTACTCTGGACAACAAAGCAGTTATATTTAGTACCATTAGGCGTCCAGCCAGAATGCCCACAATAGTGCCCGTACGAAGTAAATCTGCTCGCTTACCTTCACCTGATTTCTCTACTCACACTATGGTGTTTGTACCTTATGCTGGCAACCGCGCAATCGAGACTGCCTGTCTAGAAGGACGTTTCCTCTGGAACTCTACTTACCTCGGCCATATTGGTCAAATTTTAGCAACATCCATGCACGTCCAAGCATTGTGCTATACCGAGGCGTGGCAGATATTTGGACATCGAACTCCAAATGGTGAATATACTGGACTTTCCAGGTCGCTTGTCAGGCACCTCTCAGACGTTGTTACCTGCTCATTTGGGGATGATTATCAACATTGGACTGAGTTCGACCGTCTATATCCTTATAGCCAGGAGGACATGTGCGTGTATGTTCACCGTGAAAACCCATTACCTATCGCGCGAAGCTTATTGACTGCATTATCTCCGGTTTCATGGATTGCCACCTGCATGGCTCTGGTATGTCTGTGGCTGACAGTGGCGTTCGTCAAAGGGGGTTCCAGGTGGTTGATGTGGACGGCCGTAGAAGTAATACGTGCGTTCGTAGTGGGAGATTGTACTGAAAAGTATGAGACGGCCATCATCGGTATCGCTGTCCTCACATCTGTGTTTGGTCTTCTTCTGACTTCCCTATTACGTGGTCGAGTAACCAGTCTATTAGCGGTGCCTTACAGTAGGCAAATCAACACCCTTAGTGAGTTGAACGAAAGGGTTGCCACGCTATATGCAACGACGGCTACCACGAGGTTCCTAAAAGAAATGGAAGATCTAGAGCATGAACTTTCGGAGAAGTTAGTTGTCAAGGACAGCGTTAAAGATCTGCTTTTTGCAGCTGGAGGCGTCATCAAGCGCTACGACCAAGGGCTAGTGGTCACTAGCATGATAAGTAAGTCTTCACATCCCAGAACTGTTTCATCTTCCGTGTTCTCGCAGAAATTCAATATGACATAATATACAAAAATATGTTATTTTTCCCACTAGGTCAAGGATATATAAAATTCGTAGAAATAAATAGTATTTTTTATTGTCCGAGTGACTAGTCCCATTCGTGTGCTTTCTACCATTTGAATCCATTTGGGGGAATTGATGAAAAATTAGCTTAAAAATAAAATAATCGTAAAATATAACATAAAATTTTGATCATCTATCTGCTGAGTGATTGAATAGTTACAAGAGAGTAAAAAATCAAAATTATCAATCAAAATCGAAATTATCAATCAAAATCAAAATTATCAATCAAAATCAAAATTATCAATCAAAATCAAAATTATCAATGAAAATCAATACTCTTTATTTGGAGAAGCCACGTAGCAAAGTTAAGTATTCTGACCCGATGGCCGAAATTGCTTAGGCAGTAGTGTCATAGCGATCTCGAACTGAAGGGTCGAGGGTTGGAGTGTCGCCTCGGGCATGATTGTATGTGTGTTCGTCCTTTCACCCCTTTTCACCACCATATCCTTTCATCTTCACAGTTACCATAACATTAACTCCAATAGTGGTTGCTAATGACCTATACATTGAAGCGACCTTAAATAACAAAAATGTTACGAATGATGCTGATTTTTTTTACCAGAGCGAATCATCGAACGCTCAAAAACGTTCATGGTGGATGGCGTGCCGGCCTTCCACAAAGTGCCCGAATGCCTCATATCAGCCATACCACGAACCATCATCGCACCTGCCAAGTCCCCGTACAGTCGACGCCTGAATGACATTCTCCAACGCTGCACAGAGGCTGGGATCATAAATGACCACTTGCTCGAAATTTCGAAGGTGAGTGTTAGAGTATATGATTGTTTTTCTAGTTACTTGTGAGGATATTTGCATTTATACTAAAGCGAAAAAGATCGTAGGTTATAATTCAGAGGCTGAAGGTGATGAAAAAACAATTTTAACTGTCAATAAATTAATACAATATTTCAATTAGTTTTTTTCCACGGAATTGAACTGAGAGCGAAATAGAACAGTATAAAAAGAATGAATAAAATAAAATAATAAATATTGTTTACAGAAATAAGGTGACAAATCCAGTGATTAATTCTGAGACGTTTTCAAAAGTTCCAGCCCGACATCATCAGTAGTTAATGTGAAGTCATTTAAAAATAATTAAACAAATTTATTTCTGTGCCTATTAGGGTGAAAGATTCTCACGAATGCGGTACATATTTTTTAGTTAAATACTACTAAAACCATGAGCATACTAAATATTTATTGATTATCATTACTTCTAATTTAATGATTACTTATATATGGTGATTTGTTCTAAAATTCTCTCCACCCGGAAAACACTAATGGGGGAGGATGTTAACGGTAGACTGTTAGCTATATCAATAGATACTGAAATACCCGCCCCTCCCGTAGAGACGTATTGTTTATACGTCGTATTACAGTGGGTCACATATCCAAACTTTCGAATAAAATTTACACTCTCGGAAAGTAGAATATCAGTATTTCGTAAGTACACTCTCAGAAATTTGTGCATTACTTTTAATGTAAAGTACATGAAAGTAATTATCATGTACGTAAATTAAATGTACACGTACAGTAACTTTAATGTACTTGTACAATTAAATTTAATGTAGTTAACTAAGGTAAGTTAACTGTCATACATTAAATCTTCACTGATTTCGATTTAAGCATTAAATTTAATGTGCAGGTACATTAATATTCCATTAATGTACACGGTACATTAATATTCCATTAATGTACTAGGTGCATTGAAATTAATGTACTATGTACATTAAAATCATGTGCTATGTACATTAAAATCAATGTACAAGGTACATTACAATTTCTGTACAGTCGTACATTAAATCTTCATTAAATTGAATGTTATTTCTGACAGTGTAGTATAGAGAATGCTATGCAACGCTGAGAAAAGGTTATGTTCAGAATTTTGTTTTGCTGGCTCCAGTACCCGAGTGTATGCGATGATTCTTCACGTGCTGTGCACTCGCAAATCTAAACGTCGCGCATACACAGTGAACCAAATCTGAAATCTTGTGTGAGATAGTATTCAAAAGATGCGCGAGTATCATCATCCGTCTTTAATGAACAATAGAACGATTTTCATTGCGGTTGCAAATTCTTGCTACACGCTCACGGCGGTGGCCTTATCAAGTTCATGTTCCATGGCTACCTATCTTTCCTGTTGCGGCCGCCAATGGGAGGTCTCCCTTTCAAAAAATTATACTAAAAATTTGAACTCCACTTCACCCCACAAACGGAATAATTGTGAAAATCTTCAATTCGTAAAACCAACGAACTAATCAAATCAGTGACAGATCCCTGCGTCTTTAAGCATTCACAACAACTTACTTAATTTATTTCGTTTCTTAAACAACACACAGTCTTCTTCAGAAATAAAACTGATAGGAAGCAAAAATGTATTGATCCCTGGTTCTCTGATTCCAGGCAAAGGTGTACCGCCTCTACCAGCTGGTACCAGAAGAGCAGGGTGCCGTGCACATCAAGCCTTACCCCCTGCAGTGGCGACACCTGGAGGACACCTTCGTAATGTGCGCGTGGGGGCTTCTGCTCGCCGCAGTCGCCTTCGCTCTGGAGTTGGCTGCGGCTGCGATCAAGAACTTCTCCTTCGGTCGCATATCTAAAAGGCCCGAGTCCTGGTCAGACAGAAGAGTGCATCGGAGTTTATTTGCTATTACACGACGCGAGATAAAACTTCAGGACTAAGGTTTTAGGTGATGAAAGGCCAGCCCCGACACATAGACAGTGTGATGGGACAGAGACGTCGGAATGATGTTAGAAGATTCTTAGTTTTCCGGACGCCGAAGATTTCCGGATTCCGACGTTTTCCGGAATTGTTCGTTAGGTCCTGTGTTAGTACTGCATGTTGTGGACGTGGGATGATGGTGTTTCTTTCTCGCTGCACCGAGACATCCGGCGCACACATACAAGTCAGATTGAGGAATTTCCTCTCTCCAGGTATCTTCCTCATCCTTAGGCGTGACGACGCGAGGAGCTCTCAGCTTCGGATTCTCCTGGCGTCAAGTGCGGAAGAGTAAGGTATGGAATTGTAAAAGGAAACGGGTGACAATAGTGAGAAAGAGAAGATCTCACGAGGATCAGGATTTCTTTGGGTACTGTTCTAACATTCGGCTTGTATTGATCGCTTCAACCAAGAAAAAGTATCGGTGTGAACATTTGGCCGAGCTCAAAAAATTTATCCTCCAGAATGACAATTTGACTGACAGAATTTGACCTAAGCTAGGTTCCACAGGTTTCTGGCCTGACATGAATTTACAATTTTTCCTTACTTATATTATTCTTGAAATATTTTATTGTACGAAAATTAAATTGAAGTGCGTTTATTGGAAAAATATTCATCTTAAAAATAAGAAGTTTATTAAGTTATATCAACAGCATAAAAATTCAATAAATTCATCAACTGACAGAAAATATAATTAATTCGTTTCACAATGTTACCAATGAAGAAATTCCGGAATATGTCATTAATATGGTAAATGTAGCTACAAAATTTATTTTCCTTTTTAACACAAGGACGGAAGTCCCTTGAAATACTACAAAGTTTATAAGAACTGGAAAATTCGCTAAAACGTATCCCTAATAAACAGTCTAGCCAACTCAGAATTGAACTTCTTACCTCTTGGATTTCTCTTACAAAATACGGTCAAATATTTTCCTAAATATAGAAAATGAAAAAAAGGTATTTGAATGCTACTAAGAAATTTCTTAAAGATAATCAAGATATAATTATTATTAATATCGATCTTTAATGAGTAATGGGGCGATTATCAAAAGTAATATAACGAGAAGTGCTGTGCTACCCGGTAAATTCACGACTCGCTTAGTGAGGAGTGAATTTACCGGCTAGCACAGCACTTCCAGTGATATTTAGTGTGACTATTTCCCGAATATACTTGTTACATGATTCGATTGGATAATTAAAATCATAGGAATTACTAAATAGAGAAATATTACTCATAATTGCTATCGGAATATGTGAAACCTTCATTCAGATCCGAGTTATTACTGCCACCAGGTATAACTTATAATCAAGAAAAAATATGAATAACACTTTAATGCATAAAATGATTTCAAATATGTTTCGATTTTATGGTAATACAACTTTCAAAAACAATTATAACAAAATTACTTACAAGAACATTTATTAAAAATATAATTAATAAAGATGTTTGAGTTTTCCATGTCCTGGAATTCCAAGGAAGTATTTAAAATGGAAGATATACACGCTGAATTAGCAGCGGTATTAGTCAATTTCGAATGGATTCAACACAGTGAGAACTCATTAAAGTATTTTCCTGAATAATTTTGATGGTAACGTTCTACGTAGTTTTGATAGCGTATCCTTTGCACTCTTCACCATGTAATCTTTACACATATTTTAGGCAATTAATATGCAATCTCTTAATTTGTAGTTTGTGTTGTCCGTTTGTATTTTCTTTCTTCACAGAATTCTTGAAATTGCTTCCACACGCTTTCTTTGTTTCTTTCGCTCTTTTTCGCCACTAAGTCCTTAATAATAGATTCTATTTTAGGGTTTTAAACATTACCAAAACGGCACATTTTAATATTATATTGATGGTCACAAGCTACTATGGACCTAAAAAAATTGTCTTTATCTTACAACGGTAAACAACGTGATTCCAACAGAGTGCAAAAGGTAAACACAGTGATAATCAATTGGCGATAGACATCTGCGATTGGTTGAATTTGAATATATTCTTGCTTAGCATCGGTTACATACGGCACGGACTTAAAAGAGTGAGTCATCCTGAATTGCGATTGCAAATTCTAGAAACACTCTTATGCTCGTTTGTCTCATTAACTGAGTGTACAATGGCTGACTGCCTTTGCTTAAGTGGCCTCCATCGGGAAGTCAGAATTGCAAAATATTTTATTAATCTGTACTCTTACGTCAGTAAACAAAAATTATGGAATAACTGCGAAAATCAGATTTGTTCCAGGAGAACTGCTTAACTAACGAAGTAAATTCACAATTATTTCACTGCTTTTCTTACTGAAAATTAGTCAAATAATTGTGAATTTACTTCGTTACTTCAGCAATTGTCCTGGAAGAAAACCGATGTGAGGAGAAAGTGTATTGATTCCGTGGACTTTCCAACCCGAACACTTTCCAACCCGAACACATTCCAACCCGAACACTTTCTTGGTCGAGCACAATAGTGTGTCGGAGCTTATTTACTATAATAAGGCGAGAGATAAAACTTTAGAATTGATGATTCGGTGGTGAAAAAAATGATCATCTTCCCGCGCAATGCCTAGACACTACAATGGGACGAAGTCGTCAAAATAATGTCAGTCAAAGGGTAGTTAGTGTTTCAGGGGGGCGTGAACTACTTCATTCGTAAGTCTAGTGAGTGTAGTGCACTGTAGACAGGATGTGACAGTGTTCCTTTCTGGCTGGAACGTGACATCCAACGCCGACCTACATATCAGCCTGGGGAATTTCCTATCTCCAGGTATTTCTTCCAGCGGGTTACCTCAGTCGGCAGAACGGGAGAAGCTGTAAACTTCCGATTTGTCTCGCGTCCGTTGCAGAAGCGTATTGTACAGGAATATAAGTGTACATGTAAGAGGAAAGGAAGTGACAAGAATGAGAAAGGGAAGACCACGCCCTCCGTGGGCTATTCGGTAGGGTACTGCTCACACATTCGCCTGGTATCGATGGTAGTAAACAAGGAAAGCTATCGGTCTGAGGAGGTGGTCGAGATCAGAGAATTATTTTCTAGTCAATGAGCGAATTCAACTTATCTATTTATCCATATATCCATCTATATATATCTATATATATCTATATATCTATATATATATATATCCATCTATATATATCCATCTATATATATAGTATATATATCCATCTATATATCCACCTATATATCCACCTAAATATCCACCTATATATCCACCTATATATCCACCTATATATCCATCTATCTATCCACCTATATATCCATCTATCTCTCTCTATCTACCTATAGTGTTGATAATCCACTACCATTCGAAATAGAACCCCCGGGGACCTCTCGATTTCAAAAGCTTCAGTGGCAACGGTTATTGCAACTCAGTCACTTCATTAAGTCAGAGTAACGTGATAGAATGGATTTATAACTGTCGAAAGTAGAATAAAATATGTATTTTGGATGGTCAGGTTCCCGTTATTAAGAGTATTGTCATGTATGCGTAGGCGGTGACACGATACTTTTCTATTCGGATATCGCAAATCTGAAGATCTTTAACCGTTAACAAAATAATGTTTATATGACAGTTAATAATGTGATATCAGAAACAAATTAAGAGAAAAGTGTCCCATTTATCAGTATATTATTTTAGTTCACAAAAATGTGTTACTAATATTTTTGTTACATTTGTAAAGTCTAAAATGACACTGTAAATTCATAGAAATGAGTATTACTTGCAAAGAAATATTAAAATTGCCCCTTCAGCTGATTTTGCGACTACAAAGCACAGCATTTAAAATTTATAACAAAAAACATTTTCTGTGCTACATACTACAAAACTTCTTAAAATAAAAGGGAATTTCTATAGTGAAATATATCCTATATCTAACGAGGTAGAATATCAAAAAGAAAACCATAGCAGACTTTAAATGAGTGCGAAGAAAATTTGTGCAAATAAATTTAATTTAATCGAAATTAATGTCTTCACGTTTAGTACAAAGTATCAAAAGAAGATTACAACACTAGTACTATGAGAAACAGAAGCTGGATGAAAATTCTGTACTATTCTTACTGAAGACTTATTTCACTCTTCTTCATCGAATCTGAACAAGTGAAAACTATTATCCACAAATATCTTGCAAAATTACATGAAAATATTATAGTGAATATGCGAAATGATAAAAAATATACGTATTCTACGAATATGAAAAAGTAAATGAAGACAAGAGGACAATTTACTTGTGAAATTTAAAGACGAACATGTGTTATAAATTACATCCGGTATTTTCAACTCCATGTCGTCCGTTCGATAAACACATCGACAAACAGTTATCATGCAAAGTTTTTTAATTGTATCAAACACGCACGTTTCACATCTAAACTTCGTACACACGAAGATCCAAACAGACCTGTATGATTTTTTCACATACAAACACATATAGGTCACGCAAGATTGTGAAGATATGTCTGTATACATAAAAGTTATCTTTAGTTTACACCTTATTTTGTTTCATATTGGAACAACAACGCATCAAAAATCCTTTAAATCATCTTTTCTTAACAATATCATTGAGGAAAGACTGACATATGAAATGCTGTCTCGTGCAATCAACGGTGTAGTAAACGAAAATATCAAAACGATGCCTTTGGCAGTAGTGTTAGACATTCGAACTCCAATGAGCAATGTGTTAAAGTATTTGCAAACAGGTCAGCCAATAGTTATTATTACGCTAACCCCACCAATACCATCTACAACCAACAACTCACCACCTATCGTCACAGAAGTTCCCAGTGTGTGGCACCCTGATACTGTCGTGTTGCTTGTGAGTCCTGGGCCTGAGCGGTCATTTCTGGAGACGAGACTACTACCGGCTTACCAAAATTCAGCTTTCTGGGATCCATGTTCTCTATATATTGTGGTCTTACCGTCAACCAAAGACTTCATGGGAGTCCATAGAGCACTGACCCGATGGAAAATCTTTCGTGCAATTGGTATTACGCCAAATAATGAAGCAGTTCTATTCAGTACCACCAAACGACCACCCAGAATTCCTAGAGTAGAGCCCCTTCCAAGCAAAGCTACTCGATTACCTTCGACGGACTTCTCTCAGCACACTCTGGTGTTTGTACCTTACACTCACAATTCCGCAATCGAGATCGCCTGTATAGAAGGACGCTTCCTCTGGCACGATTGGCTGGGTAAAGTTGCTATGACTTTGGCGTCTTCCATGCGCATCCGCGCTTTGTGTTATTCCGAGGCCGGGCAAGCGTTTGGAACACAAACTCCTAGTGGGGAATACACAGGACTCTCCAGGTCGCTTGTCAGGCAACTCTCGGACCTTGTTCTCTTCACATACGGAGACGATTATCAGCACTGGACTCGGTTCGACCGTCTGTACCCGTATGACTCCGAGCACATGTGCGTCTACGTTCGCCTAGCACGTCCACTGCCGCTTGCACGTAGCGTATTGACTGCGTTATCCAAAGACACGTGGATTTTCACGTGCATCGCGCTGGTGAGCCTGTGGATGATGATGTCGTTGATCAAAAACGAAAGGTCAGAAGGGGTGGTGTGGTCGGCCACAGAAGTGGTACGTGCGTTTGTAGTGGGCCTATACAATAAAAGGCATCTGACACTGATCACGAGTCTTGCTGTGCTCACGTCTATGTTCGGTATCCTCATGACTTCACTGCTTCGCGGTCGCGTCACCAGCGTACTAGCCGTGCCTTACAGCAGACAAGTCAACACCCTGAGTGAACTGAACGAGAGGGTCGTCACATTGTATGCGACGTCGGCTATCACGAGGTTCCTGAAGGAAATGGAAGATCCTCTTGTCCGTGAACTGTCGGAGAAGTTAATTGTTAAGGACAGTGTCTTGGAATTGTCTATTGTCGCTGGAAGTGTTATGAAGCGATATGACCAGGGAGTGGTAGTGACTGATATAATGAGTAAGTTTTCGTGTTTCTAAGGAGTGTTTTGGTATTTTTTGCTCTTGCGGACACGGAATACGCATGGATTCGATCTCATTTTTTAAAAAAATTCAAGATGTGCGAAACCATTGTAACATAGAAACGATGATACTATGTTTTGAGGATATTTATCTCTTTTCGAGATGAGAAGTAAATGTGTTATTTAAAAGGGTACCCTTCTAAAACTTTATTAAACATTTTAAGCTTCAATAAGAATATTATTCTATTATATGACAGGATTATTTGACCATTCAACCTGCTGATTGGTTGAAAAGTTGCGAGCGCTTTCAAATATCAAAATTATCAATGGAATACAACCTTTTCAATTTTCAGTTGTGTCAAAATGTTGACAAATAAACTGTTTTTTTTTCTCAGAGCCACTCTTTGAGCGTTCCAAGAGGTACCTGGTGGATGGCATGCCGGCCTTCCACAAGGTACCGGAATGTATCATATCAGCTATCCCACGCACCATCATCGCACCCGCCAAGTCCCCATACAGTCGCCGTCTGAATGACATTCTCCAACGCTTCACAGAGGCTGGTATTATAAACGACCATCTCGTAGAAATAACCCAGGTAGGTGCTTGTGGGTTCGCAACATTTTCCTTAGCTTATGGTGGCACTATGTATCTGCCTTTAATGAGGACTTACATGAAGCACATGCTAGAATTGAGAAACAGATTAAAAAAAATAAAGCATGAAAGTAGAAAAATATCAATTCTTCTTGCAAATTTGTTCGCAAAATTGAATATGGCCCGTAATAAATATTTGGATAATAATTTATTACGTGATTGCTAATGTTAATATAGCAATTTATATTTTGAATAATTCCTACATGTTTTCTAAAGAAATAAAACAATAATCAGTCATAATTCAGCTTAATTCGAACATATGTTACCTGATTATAGTCTGTCACATGTTTGAGAAAAAATGTCCTGACTGCGTAGTAAATTACTGGTAAAAGTACTATCAAACTGAGGAGCTCAAGTACTTATAGATCACAATTCGAAGTGATAATTTAACAACCTTTGCGCACTATGTTTTGTGACTCAATTTCCTTATTCATATGTGCAAATAATTTTTCTGATCTCATATGATTTGATGGCAAAAATACAGAGCAGCTCTTGATAACTTTCGAACCTTATGTATAATATAATTCATCATTTTAAATAAGTGGTCTACTGAAATTAATTTTCAAAAAGTGTTAATGAAACAAAAATGAAAAAATATGTCTTCAGTTGAAGTACCCTGAGGAAGCAAGTAAGTCTTAAGTAATACAAGAGGTCGAAATGTCGGTATCAGAGCTTCCGACACATCACCCGGATAGAAAACTGCTCTCGCAATTCCCCTGTGCTCGAAAATAGTTGGTGAAACAAATGGCTTATTTTTTTGATTATTACAATTGAATCCAAATTTATATTACAACAAACTTCGTAGTAGCACGTGTGCTGGCAAATGGCAGTTCCAAATTCTTCGGATTTTTCTTATTGTCAAACATCAGTCGGGAGGATCGTACAATGTACATAATATTCTTATAAAAGGAAATAGATTTAAGGAAGGTAATTGTTACGTATCTAATGAATTTATATCCCGCAACAGTGTATGCACCCCTTGAAGCATGCGATCGTCGGTATCTCCAATAAATTCAGCTGCCGCTGTGTTTCACTTACCCAAACGTAGCTGGCATTGGTCTCTCTCTTGTATAAAACACTAAGTTTAAACACTTTATTATAACCAAGGAAACAATCAGAATAATAACGATGAGATTACAGCCTCTTCTTATACTCCTACCGACTAATTTAAAATTATTTTCTAAGTTAAGCAATAGACATACTATTCTTTTGACAAAACAGACGTGAGCGGAAAGTGTACTTATTCCGTGGGCCTATGTCCGCAGGTATCCATGAACCGCAACTACAACCTGATTCCAAAAGTTCGCGGGGTCCAGTACCTGAAGCCGTATCCCCTGAAGTGGCGACACCTAGAGGACACGTTCCTGATGTTCGCGTGGGGCTTGCTGCTCGCTGCGGCCGCCTTCGCGCTGGAGTTGGCTGTGGCTGCGGTCAAGAACTTCTCCTTCGGTGGCAAATCTAAAAGACCCAACGCATGGTCGGAGACGAGAGAGCATCGAGGCTTATTTGCTATCATACGGCGAGAGATAAAACTTCAGAATTGAAGGAGGGTTAGATGATGGCATGGTCTCTGAACATCCAAACAAACAACTATGTGAAAATTTCAGAATTGAGGGCGGTTTGGATGATGACATGGTCTCTGAACGCCCTAACAAAGAACTATATGAAAATTTCGCTTAGAAAAATCGCAAGGAAAATGCTAGAAATTACGCTCCGGGACAGGATAAGAAATTAATATATTCGCAAGAGAATGAAATTAAAAGATTATGCAGAGGGGCAAGGAGCGTTAAAGGGAGATGCACAGGTCACATAATGCGTATAGATCCGAAGAGATGGGAACATCGAGTTACTTTGTGGGACACAAGAATAGGGAAAAGGAAAGTGGGGCGTCAAAGAACTCGTTGGTGCGGTGAAATAAAAGCTACAGCCGGCAAGCTATGGTCAAGAAAAGCGAAAGATACAAGCTTGTGGAAACTCCTCACATATAGTGAAGAAATTATGTGCGTCAATTACAGCAAGTTCAACGATTAATAATGGTCAGGAGTGTGGTCAATAGCAGCAAACAAGATGGACAGTGGTCAATAATAAAGACAGTGGACAATGCGCTTTGAATAAACGCCCAACATTAGGATCAAAGGATTTATTATTATTATTATTATTATTATTATTATTATTATTATTATTATTATTATTATTATTATTAATTATAATAAATGATGATGAAAAACAATATATTTGACTCGCGCAGACGCCTAGTCATCCAATACGACAAAGTCCTCAGCATAAATTCACTGAGTACGTATTTAATGTTTCTAGGCGTGTCAACTACTTCGGTCATTAGAGTGTGAGTACAGTTCATATTGCAGGAAGGAGATCATAGTGACCTTTCTTGCTGAACGTGAGATTTGTCTGCGCAATGGTTTGCGGGATTTCCCCTATCCAAATATCTCCCCAGCGGGTACGTCAGTCTGGAGAAGTTCTGAGCTTCCGACGGGTTTCGTGTCATGTGTGTGCACATGTGTGTGCAGTGTAATGTATGGGCGTATGTGTATGGCACTCTTTTAAATGATCACGCTAAATAACTTTGCTTCTGCTTGCATCATTGTTCACCAAATGAAATAAGTAAGATTTATGTGTGTATGTATTTTGTATTACATACACGTTTCTTTCGTTTTAGATATCTAATCTCAACAAAAATATTTGTCGCGTGTACTTTCTCTAAGACAAATAAATTTTAAATCATTACTTCGAAGTTCTCGAATACTCAAAGGACAGAGTGGGTTGGTTAAAAAATCTCGATTTTCCCCACGATTTACAAATTCCAATCGTATCTGTTATTTGCTATTTATCGGTCTAATGACTTTATGAACTTTTTCAGATCGGCGAGTCTGTGTGCTCTGGTCCAACTAAGGCACAGCTTGTGAATTAACTCCGGTAGCGGAACGCCGGCCTTTTAAATGGACTCGTTTACCTATATAGATTTGCTTCTGTTTACTTCATTGTTCATCAAGTGAAATAAGTATGATTTATGTATGTATGTATGCATTTTATATTACATACGCATTCCTTTTGTTGTAGGCATCTAATCTCAACAATAATATTTGCCACATGCAATTTCTCTAAGACAAATTTTAAATCAGTACTTCCAAGTTCTCGAATACTCAAATGACACTCTTGGTTATAAACCTCGACTGTCCCCTCGATTTACAAATTCCAATCGTGTCTGTTATTTGCTGTATATCGGTCTAATCACTTTATTAACTTTTTCAGATCTCTGGTCCAACTAAGGCGCTGCTTGTGAATTAACTCCAGTAGCACGGGGCCCGCGGGACGCCGGGACGCCGCGACGCCTGGACGCCGGGACGCCGCCAGCGGCGATGAAGACGTCGGCAGCTCGTTGCGCGTCGCGGGGCGTCGCGGCGCCGGGGGCGTCCTCCCATGATTAATGTCGTCGCGAGCAAAAAGCCTCGCGGCTTTCGGGAGGACGTCTCGCCGCAGGAATTTTGTTTATGTGTCAGAGAAGCGACGGCCCGCCCCATGCTTTCCGGGCCCTTCGCGGCAGCCAGCGTTTTACAAGAGGCGGATGGGTTCCCGCCTCAGTGGAATTTCGCCGACACCACGCGCTCTTTCCTTCTTTTTTAATCTCTCTTTTTGTTCGCCCGTTAGAAGGATGGGCGCGGGACCGGGAATTCGGATGCTACACGTAATTCGGCTTCCCAGGGAGCGTGTTAACATGGAGAACAAATTATCCGCCGAGCGGAGGAGCATACGGGAATGATGGAGAGATTTAGGGAAAAGGTCTTGTGTATTTTCAGAGAGAGCGAGGTTCGTTTTAATGGTTTTATTGCATCTCGTTTGTTGCGAGATGATTAACAAGTAGATCTAAGACGAAAAATATTACACACTTCTGCGATGTCTGGCATGTTCATTTTTCCTCCATAATTTTAGCTCGATTTAGCATTCTCTATAACTCAGTCGAAATATTCTGAAGCACACTTTACATGAAAGCTCGACATGATCAGTGATTATATAAAATTATACAGAGGAACAATTATGGCTTCTTTTAAAAATAAAATATTCCTGTAGGATAAGAATTCTTTTATAAGAGAGGCACAGTCGTTTCTAGTAGAAATTAGAGTACAATTCAATACGCATAAATTAACTTTTATTTTTCTTGCTTGGAATATAGATTTATTTGCTTATAATATTTTTTCTCCCCTCATTCCTAAATGTGTTGTACATTATTATACCATGTTGTACATACCTACGTATTTCAAGAGTTCAAAAGCTGCCGAATTTTGTTTTTAGCTATACAAATATACATACTTTGACTTACAAAACTATTCAGCTATTTCTTCATAATATTTTCATACAAGTTTATGTTTATAGTCAAGTATTATACACTTCGCCTTTAGTTATACATTATATGAATCATATCCTACTATCATACGATTTTATTCGTATCAAATTTGAATGAAATGATACGATGGGATACTGGATTACAAATGCCAGTGTGAGCAAACTATTTCTTAAATTAACTATTTCTTAATAGAAACAGATATAATTTTATTTTCAAGTGGCAAACGGTCTTGAAAATGTCTGGCAATGCACATGAAGTTTTACGAAGCGTTCGGTGGTAACGGTTTGGTCGGAAGTTTTTCGTTTGTTGACAAAAAAGTACCATCTCAATTACAGCTGAACTACAGCAGTACTGACGTACAACATGAAGATCATTCTTGTCATCTTACTTATTGATCACTAAATAGATTGTAGGTCTATTCAAGCTTTTACGATACTAGAAGAATGAACACAGAAAGTTAACAGATTCGAACGGAAAACGAAAGAGAAGTTCAAATGAAAAAAATCTGATATAGAATTATTGAACGGTTGAACACCAAAAAGTTTGTCATCACATTTGTAGACTTTTTTAAAAGGCATATGACAGCAAAGATCGAGAATCTCCCTTCAGAACTTGGACTGAAAAAAAACATCATAAGAGAAACACTTACACATACCATATCTAAAGTCAACTTTATTGGAAAACAAAGCAAAGGATTTCAAAAGGACACGGGAGTGCGGCGAGGGGACAGTCTTTCGCCTTCACTTTTCAACTGCGCCTTGGAAAAAGTTGATCGAGAGTGGAGAAAAGCACGGGCTCCAACACATCGACTAGGACCAAAATTCAAAGAATACATGTGGATTGTTTAGCCTTTGCAGATGACATGTCACTAATTGCAGAAGATATTCCAGAGGCATCGAAACAACTTCAAATATTACATGAACCAGCGGAAAAAATCGGATTGTAAATTTAATTTGAAAAAACAAAATTTATGACAGATATCAACACAGACCCACGAAAACCTAAAATTGGTAATAAATTGTCCCGCTTAAAGAACTCAAATACATAGGAGAACGGATTACTGAAAATTTTAATGAAACGAAATCCATAAAAACAAGAATTTAAAGAATATAAATAGCATTTCAATTAACAAAAAATATATATACCAAAAATTGCTTGTCATGGAACTGCAAAATTCGCCATTACCAGACAGTAAACAAACCGGTAGCACTCTATGCATAAACCCTCAACCTTCAACATAGAACTTTAAAATATCAGTTAGAAGTTACAGAACGCAAAATTATGAGAAAAATCCTTGGCCCTAAAATCAAAAATGATATACAATTAATGGAAACCAAATGAGGAAATCTACAAATTCCTAAAATCACAGATTCAATGCGAATGCGAAGAGTCCAATTTATGGAACATTTAGAAAGAATGAATGTTGGCAAGTTAACGAAACAGATCCATGTCCTCTTGAAAAGTAAAGTCACAAGACCGAAGTGGTTCAGCCAAACAGAAAAGGACATCACAGAATTAGGATCTCCAAATTTAGAAGATTGTGATATAATTAGAACAATTACAAAATCGCAATTACGAGGTGGAAAAAAAGGCAAACAAGACATACAGTCTGAGCAACGAAAGCAGACCCATTCGTTGCGTATGAGAGATTATTGGGCGAACAAGAAGGCCAATAGGTGTTGATTCCGCGTAGTCTTAAGTGACCCATTCGCGAAGAAGAGGAAGAAGAAGAGGAGGAGGAGGAAGTGGAATGGTTGAAAAAACTTCGTAACTATTTTTCGTCACATTAAAACATAATTTACTGCGCGACTTAAAGGCGATATTTTATTTTTAAAAAGTTTGAAACTGTCTCATCGTCACAGATATATTACATGAAATAAAAATTAAAAAAAAACAGAAATCATTTCATCTATCATTGCTCTTCGTTCAACGGAAAATTTCCAGAAGTCTTTTTCTGTACCTAAACATAGATATCAAATAGTACTTCACTAATTGTTACAACGATGAATGAAAGAGTTACATTTAGAATACAAGAAAGTTAGTACCATACGTTTACAAACCAACCAACTTCTATTTAAAACCAATTCATTACCCACAATGAAGCAAAAATTGACTTTAAAACAAATTTTCAAAAGTCGCCGAATCACATCAGTCTAAAGTTTAGACTCTAAACCACCAGAGTGTCTGCAACATTGGCTTTAAGGGCGAGAAGAAGAGAGCTGCCGTTTCAGCCAACATCGCAGACTGTTTGCACCAACATGTTGCTTCATATATTCATAAACGTATCAAGTGGAACTTTTAAAGCCAATATCCCCGCCCAGGGGCGAGATCAAAGAACCCATTTAACGCTCGCAAACAGTATTACGCGCGCGCCTGCCTCGTGCCGCGTGCGCCGGCCCCGATCGCGCTGGGCCAAAATTTAAATATTTTGGTTTGCATTTCGCAGCGGCGGAAGGTTCGTGAGGAACGCGGATGGACTCAGCTAAATCCGTCCGCAGGCGCCTCCGCCGCGCGCGGGGCCCCACAGGGTGGCAGAAGGGGGCAGAGAACAGGAATCTCTAAGGTTTAATGATTGATTGATTGATTGATTGCGGGAGCATCAACTACTAAGGTCGTTAGTCCCGTAAGTGTAGTGTATGTTTTTCATCGGAAAGTAGCGGTGATATTCTCCTGCTGAATAGCCAGATCCAGCACCGACCTACAGTCGACTAGAGACGTTTTCCCAACCAGGTATCTTCCATCAGTTGGACATCACCCAGCCGGGACAAACTCTAAGCCCCCGACCGGTCTCCTGGCATGTGTGGTAGTGCATGTTAGTGTAAATGTATGCAAGAGATGAGGATAGGACAAGGAAAAGATAGGAAGATCGCGTGCGGTCTGTGGCCTGTTTGTTAGGGTACTGATCTGACATTCGCCTGGTGTTGATCGGAGAAACCACGGAAAACTACCGATCAGAGCAGCCAACCGCTAGAATTATCCTCCAGGCACAGACTGAATTCGACCTAGGTGAAAAACTAGTGTCGAAAACCCTACCGCCGTCGGGACTCGAACCTAGGACCTCATGGTCAGAGACATCAGTTGATGCATTGATTTTTCCTCTCTCCGTCTCTGACGCTTTAGAAAGAAACCGCATCTTGCCCACATTCTGAGAAGGCAATAACACTTGCACTAGATCAATCCTATGTTGAATATTTTATATATGAATGCGTTGTTCATTATAAATTTATTCTTCGGATCATTTTGTGAATCTCGCAATGACTTCTCCCATTTTCGGAATAGTTCTCGTGATTCGATTTCAAAAAAGGGAATTTTTCAACTTCATCTGTTTTCGTATGTATTCGTATATTTTTCTGAAATCATTGCCTATCCCAGTATTAGACTGGTAAACTACTAATATTTAAAAAAGTCCCTATGATAGAAAGGAAATGAGAATACAGGAGAGGACATAAGAGAAATTCGGAAACTAATTGCCATATGATGGTGGACTAAACGTTCTCATCTTTCTGATATGAAAATAGATTTTTTCCGTCATTTTCCTCAATTAAATATTGCGATTATTGACATACAGGTTCGAATTTTGATTCACTGAAATTCAATAATTTACCAAAAAGAGATTGTGTTGATAAATCTACGTGTATAAACTAACATTCATACCTAAAGTATATGAATGACAAACTGGTCATTCTACTTGGTAATGTTTTGAGCAACAGGGCTCTGGCTAAAGCAGGGCGATTGTCCAAGAGTGAGGCGTCATGTGTGTGCGCAGGAAGTATTTTTGCAAACAATTGTGTTAGAAAGTATGCGTAGCACAGACTCAATGTTGTTTTATGTAAAATGAGCAGGCCCTGGTCACTTCGCCAGGACGGAAATGCGTAGTAAAGCGTCGATTGATTGATGTTTCCGGGCACGTGAAAGAGTATGTATTAGAGTAAGAAATAGGATAGGAAGAGGAAGTGAGAGGAAAAATCGATCGCGGCCTGTGGCTCAATTGTTAGATATTGATCAGAAAAACAATAAAAAAACAACGAGAGCAGCCGCCCACAAACATTTTCAACCAGTCAGCGGCTGAATTCTACCTAGCTTTTTACGAGTGATCTACACTCTTTCACTACCATTAGAAATGTCCCACTAACACATTGGTACCTGTCACATAAAATCTGTTGTTTCTATCGTAACATACTTGTCTCACCTTAGCTACCACGTGATATTGTCAACTTCATCATCCGAAAGTCAAAAGTATGTTTCGATGCTGTTTTTACTTCCGACTTTATCCACGCGTTTTGGATAATGTGAACATTAACCCGCTAAACTGGGAATTAGCCACATTCGTAACTTAGCTACGTTGTTTCCAGCTCTTCCCGAATCAACATTTTCCATTGTCCTCAAGACTCTTCCCTTTGGCTTCTTTGGCTTGTAGCCAAAGCATTCCTGCAATTTGCGCGAGTAGTTGTATTATCCTACGAGGCATCGAAATTTAAAAGACATTATCTTTTAACTTTTAATTACAATGTAAAGCATCAAAAAAGTATTTAACATAATCTTCCATTATTCATACTCTATAGACTAACCCACTCGAACAAATGAAATAAATAGTGTTTAACTATACATACAAAATGACCCAATCAGGGCGGTGTATCTTAAAACGTAATCGCTTTTTCTATCCGATTTTTCTTACCACTTCTCCCTACTGACTACCCCACTACCTCCCTACTGAATCATACACAGTGACTCATCTATCTCAGGAGACGATATACATCCATCGCTATGTCGAGAAATGTGTATGTACTATAACATAACCTTTTTTATTTTAACATAACTTTCAGTTATTTTCAATATTTGATACACTTTGGAACACTGCTGGGCATAATTTCACTCTTGGAATAGTCCTATTAAATACCACTCGTGCTTTACAAATTCTCAAATAAATTGTTCATATAATCATTGTTCTATAAGACAATTACACAAACCACTAACTTCTGAATCATTAACACACTCCATTTTCACAAAAATTGAGGGAAGCGTAACTTCCGAACGATCAGAGAAGGACTGTTCACCGCAATAGTTTGCGATGCCTACCAACCATTCAGATGCGCAACGTCCCCTCTCCCCACCCTTGGAACATGAGGAGCCCTAGGTTATCGCGGCTGGCATGCGGTGCATTCGCTTGCGCTTGCGAATTCTCTGGGCAGCATTACGAACTGTTTGAAACTTCTCACTCTAACGCACTTCACAGCGCTTACGGATGCGGAAGACTGGCTCTCGGTAGCAAAACCGTTATTTTTTCGCATCTGTATTAAAGCTTTCAAAATTTCAATAACGTTTTAGAGGATTACCCAACTTAGGAAATATTTATTATTCACTTCGAATTATTAGGTATACCGGCGGTATACGTGGTGTACCGGTGAATTGGCCACTGATGTGAACGTAATGTTGAGCGCTTCGAATTACTAGGTATACCGGCGGTATATCGGTGAATTCGCCACTGATAGGAACGTAATGTTGAGCGCGCGGCAAGGGAAGGCACGTCGACGGGATCTGACGTAGATTTACGACGTGCTGCCCGCGGGGTCTTTGCACGAGAGCAGTGTCCGCCCGCGTCCACCAGGCTGGCCAACCGACCATGAAGGCGGTGCTCGCTTTAAAGCGAGGGTTACGATGCACTTAACACGACGTAAGTGGAACATAATGCAACATGACAGCCAAGTGCAGCGCATGTTCCTTCACCAGACTGCTTGTAGCCGGCGCAATAAAACTTTCAGTAATGTAATAAAGTGGACGAACGACAATGATCAATGGGCGACATTTAGAACCAGAGCCGCATTCCTGCAATTTGTGCGAGTACTTGTATTATCATACGAGGAATACAAATTCCAAAGACATTATCTTTCACGTTTGGTTATAATGTAAAACACCTAAAAATGTGTTTAACATGATCTTCCGTTATTCACACCTATAGATGAATATTTAGTTGTTTTTGTGTAAAGAATTGAGCATAGTGTGGCGTTTCACATTTTATTTTGATCGTAGATTGGAACGTAAACATGTTTCCACAATATTGCATAAAAAAGCTGACGTTTGTCAGATGTAATTTAATGAAGCACGTCGAGAAATTACTCGAAGAATAAAGACAACACAAAGGTAAACAGAAAATTCAATGGGACTTTGCAGATAACTAAGAGATTACAATTCCAAACACCACCAGTCTAGTTAAGCTTGAAAAAATACAACGGAGAAGACGACGAAGGAGGAAGAGGGGAAGGAGAGGAACAAGAAGAAAAAGTTAATAATATCAATTACAACCAAGGAAGATGAGTAGTGTCATCTGACAACTAGAAACGTATATCATGAAATGAAAACGAGGCCAATATTCCAAATGTAGAATAGTACACTAAAAATTCTGAAGAAATTATAACGGTAATTTGAAGAACATGTAATATCAGGTTGATAGAAGAAACCAGCCTAACTTTCAAAAGCATTTGCCAAAGTGAAACTGAATTCTATATGACATTTAATTATGTTAGAAATACATAGTTTTACAAGAAATAAGAGGACAAAGAAAGATCTATATTATATTATCTGTAGTTTAATATTTGATATTTTTTCTATTTTCAAAATTGTATAAGAAGTAACTTTTAAAGTAAAAGTGAAAATAGTAATTACCGTTACTACAGAATGCAATGAACTGCTTATTAATTACTTTAATTTGCATATTATTTATTACTTGTAATCAAAGAAAATATACGGAAGAAGTACGAAGACCACCACTTGCTATGCCGAAAAGGCATTTCGCATTTTGTTAGCACGTCAATTAAGCAAGATGTAAATTGGTGCATCATTACACGGCATGCTGATCCTGTACCTATTTGTGAAAATAGCACTGGGTAAGTACTATTCAAGATGATCATAAATGCTATCAAATTTTCTCTTCAGAGTGTAGCGTTATTAAACAAGTTCGATGAGAAAATAATGAGACAGATAATAACGACAATCACCTGATTCAAATACCTTTTAGGAGAAATTCATTAAAGGAAAATACAGGGTACTTTTCGAAAGTAGAACATTTATACCATGTTTGGTGTACCTCGCTTCAATGTCTCTGAAATTAATACATGATCCACACATGGTAACTAACTGGCTTTTATGAACTTTTGAAACATGTCGTCCCTGATGTGAAGGTAGGAGGCCATTGATAGTTTCAGGTTATAAGAACACGTAAAAAAGTTTGCTATTTGGTAATTTACCATTAACAAGTCTTATCTCGATTTACATCATGTAATGTTTCTCATACTCTTAAAATATTTAAAGAAGCAAAAAAGAGTGCAAAGGTAGATCATTGTGATACTTAACACTACATTTCGTGTAATAAAATCACAAATAATACATAGTGAAAAGAACGTGATAACATCTAAACGGTTCTTTCCTTAGCAAATATGCGAATTAATGAACATTATCAGATTGTCAAACAAGCGCATTCACATTACATCTCATTATTCTCCTTGGCATGAATCCTTGCAATTTGATCTCATGAAAATTGAATGCCTTCTTTTACATTAATGGAATGTTCAATGTGATAATTGTTGATAATGTTTCGGTTCTTATGATAATAAACAGGTAGACAAATTAAAATTTCAGTACATTAATTTTTCAGTCTTCCTGGACACAAAACCTTGACGAAATGCATTCCGAAAAGTGTATTTGTCGATTATCAGTGGAGCTTAAATTTTTGCAAATTTTCCGGACAAACTAGAAATTATTTGTAAATAAGTCGATCTGTATTTAAAGTATATATAAATACCTTGTTTATTAAATTAATAAGTCAAGGAAAGATGAGCATTTTGTAAACTTTATATTGCTACATTGCAAGGAAACCCCGGAAACTTGATAGTGCAGAGTAGAGAATTACTTTCCAGATTTGTATCAAAGAAATTTAAGCTGAAAATTTTGAAATTTTGAACACAATTTGGTTAAAACTAAGCAGGTGCACCCGCAATCCACAACTTATGTGATTATTCGATAGTGCAATACTCAAAAGCAGTGCGTCTGATATCCTCAATATCCCGTTCTCGTGTCCCGAAATGGCCGAGATACCTTTTTCAGTCATAATCTATGAACTTTTTATGCCTTTATCTACAATTCTTTTGTAGCGTCTCTATTGTGGGAGTTTCAGCACTTCTGAGTACTCCCCTCCGTTTCTAGAGTGGCCAGAAACTTACAGAATCTTCAAGTCTAGCGAGATCAGAATGTTTACCAACGCTCAGCACCAGACCTATACGAAGTAACGCACAACTGAGGACCTTTTTGATCGAAGATGTGTGCCGTTGTAGGGATATTTTTAATTCTAAAACAACGATTTTCAAAATACGAAATGTTTGTCCTGGTTCTGTTTGCATTATAGCGCACTAAATTGGATAGTAGGATATAACATATTTATCATTATCAACTTTTATATTATCATTATTTCTATTACTGGCAACAATAACAAGAATTATGATCGAATGGAGTCCCTGTACCTCTATATTACGTGAAAACCATCTCGCCAGCCACCCTTTCCTCGGCGGCGCGGCGGGCGACAGAGGTCGACGGCCGGGCCATGTAGGGCGGCGTCTCCCTCCCCCTACAGACCCGACACCTAATTGGGTCGCCGTGGACCCTCTGCTAAGTGGTCGCTGTGATAGCAGCGCCGCCGCCGCGCTGCCTTCGCCAACGGTCGCTACCTCCACCACCACTTTCACGGCACCGCAACCACTACCTCTCTCCGGTCCGGTCCCTGCCTCCACCACATCGGCCACCGTCCCTACCTCGTTACGTTTTTTCGTTTATGTACTCAGTGGCGAATCCTGAACATTACTTTAGGTATACTTATGGAAGCTACCTCTACCGTTGTCTTTTATTTTGAGCTTTTTTTGAAATTCCAATACAAAGAAATTCCGTTCTTAATAACTGATCTATAAGACAATTACATAAACCATTAACTTCTGGATCATTAACTCACTCCATTTTCACAAAAAATTGAGAGGAGCGTAACTTACGAACGGCCAGAGAAGGGCTGTTCACCGCAATAGTTTGCGATGCCTGGCGACCGTCCAGACGCGCATCCTCCTGTCTCCCTGCTCTTGAAACATGAGGGGCCCTAGGTTATCGCGGCAGGCATGCGGTGCATTCGCTTGCGCTTGCGAATTCTCTGGACAGCATTAAGAATGTTTGAAACTTCTCACTCTACCGCATTTCATAGCAGAAGACTGACTGGCTCTCGGTAGCAAAACAGAGTTATTTTTGCGCATCTGTTTTGAAGCTTTCAAGATCTCAATAACTTTTTAGAGGATTTCTCAACTTACGAAATATTAATTATACACTTTGAATTACTAGGTACACCGGCGGTATACGCGGTGTATCGGTGAATTCGCCATTGCATGTACTCTTTTTTATTTATAAAGTGTACGTACACACCAAATAGTGTTCATTAATTTATACCCAAAAGAAACAGGACGATTACATCAAATTAAATAACACTGCACGAATACAAACTAGCAAAAATTGGATATTGCTAGGGAATTCTACTCAGGATTTGTATCAAGCGAATTTAAATTAAAAGCAGTGGTGCTTAAACACGACGTACTTTCTCGCCCTTATTTCCACGCAAAATTACGCAAAGAGTACACAAATTTTCGAAAAATTGTACATGACCTTATTTTAAACTATCTTTAAGGAACAGATTAAATTTAAACTATCTTTAAGGCAAAAATCTCAATCTTAAATATTTTAGTAGTAGGAACATTCCAAAAAATTTTTGAACGTTTGCAATTATCGAAAAATTAGGTTTGTCAACCTGCACCATTCTCTTAAACATTTTTCACACTTTCCAACAACAAAATTTAATCAAAAGCGATGGAACCATATTTTTGAAAATTTGAAAAGTCTTCCAGGGTCCTTACGTAAAGTGCCCCTCAAAATCAAATTATTGGTTTCCAATTCAACAGCCGCGACTTTAGCAGGATCGATTGGGGAATATCAAGTTCGGATGAAATTGGATGGATGGTTTAGCTGCTAGCGTTGTTCACACACGGACGGACAGAGGTTTCACCGTCATCAAGCATCCACAAAACATGGATGTTGGCTACATCATGAGTTAGGATTTTTTCCCCTTAATTTAGCCGCTGAATTTATCCACTTTTTCGTTACCAGGGCCTGTAATAAGAATTTTTCTGCCGAAAATTCGCCGTTCTATCGCGCAACATTACATAACATTCTCTCTATACCTTAGCGAGAAAGTAATAATGGAAAACTTGGTAGAACATTTTTAAGATGGCCGCGAAAGTAACCGATGCTGTCGCCAGTGCCAACTCCACCCTCATGTCTTGCACCGCCGTCACGTCGGGTCTGGCGCTGCAGCTGCCGCCGCCCCCACCGCCCCGCCCACACGGCGAGCCCCTCGCCCTCAAAAGCAACTCCGCCCCCCCCCTCTGATCGCCCCCGCTCGAGTCCGCTCACGCACGGAGCCCCACGCCTCGGCAAGGGCTCTGGCCAGGGAGACACATCTGCAGCCTTCAACCGATGGACTCAAAGACGTTGCAATACTCTTCTATCGTTCCTTGGTCTCTAAATTCGTCTATTCGTAGGTTGGTTGTTAGAGATTCCGAGCGCGACAACTTCTGAAATCATTAGTTCCGTAAGAGTAGTCCATGTGTTTTTCATCGGGAGGTGGCGGTAACCTCCCCCCGTTGGATGGCGAGACCCGGCGCAGACCTGCCGTCGCCTAGCGGGCTGTCCCCCACCAGAGGGGCACCGCCCCAGCCGGGACAAGCTCTACGCTCCCGACCGGTCTCCCGGCATGTGTGGTAATTGTAGCGCATGTTAGTGTAAGTGAGTGTGTAAGGGGAGAGGATAGGACAAGGAAGCGGAAGGACAGATCGCGCGCGGGCCGTGGCCCGTTTGTTAGGGTACTGCACCGGCATTCGCCTGGTGTTGATCGGAGAAACCACGGGACAGTACCGATCAGAGCAGCCGGACGCTAGAATTCTCCTCCAAACAGTGACTGAAATCGACATAGCTGACAAGCTAGTGTCAAAAATCTTGCCACGGCTAGGACTTGAAACTTAGGACCTCCCGGTCAGAAGCCCTGCATTGACATCAGTTGAAGCACTGAGCTACCTCTCCCGGTCTATTCGTATTCTCGGCGTTTTCGTGGACACAAGATTAAATTGGCACAGTCACATTTCGTCCAAAGTAATTGAAGCCAATAAGAGTTTTACTATTTTACATCAGATTTTCAACCGCAACTCTTCTTTAAAAATTCATTCCGTTTTAACCATTTACAAAGCTATTCTTCGTCCGATATTAAGTCACACTTGCCCTGTATGGATTTGAGCTGCCCCAACCAAATTAAATCTTTAAGATATATTTCAAAAATATATCTTTATTTCTTCTGTTACACTCGCCCAAAAACGAAGATAATGATGTCGAGTGCAACTGCAGAGTCAGATCTGAAACCCGCGCGCAAATCATCCACTACAATGGTGGCACTACAATGAACTGTCAAGTTTTGAGATTTTATTCAGTAGCATTCTCCAATGAACTGTTACAGTTTCATAAATCATTAACAATTTGAATAAGACTTTCCAATTCTTAAAGGACTCAATTAAACACTGAAAGAGGAATACTTAATTTTTTAACACAAAATTAGTAAAACAATCACTGAATGTTAATCCGTATTGATATCTAAAATAGATTTAACAAATCCTTTTATTTCCAACAGTCCAATAAATTCCAATATCAGATCATATTTGACCTTTCACATAAGTTGACATTATGACATTGGAGACTCGCTAGACATCGATACCGGCGAACGGTCACCCAAAGCCCCGTATTGAATACCTACCTTCCTACTGTCATGTGGAACACGACTTCATTTTAACGCGAAAGAGCACGGGCAGGTCAGTTCCCATTCATCTGCGAGGCGGCGTGATTTACATCCTAAAAGGAATTGACAGACGACGAAAGCGCCACTTATCCGGCCCCGCCATTAGGCACAAAGGCCATCGGCGGCGCCCATCCAGAGCCGGGGCTTATCACGGCAGGTCACCCACCGCGGCGCGGTGGCGGCGGCGGCGGTGGCGGCGGCGGAGGCAGAGGTGGCGGTGGAGGCGGCGGTGGCGGCGGAGGCTGCAGCGGCGGCGATGGCGGCGGTGGTGGCGGTGGCGGTGGCGATGGTGGTGACGGTGGCGGCGGCGGTGGCAGCGGCGGCGGTAGTAGCGGTGGTGACGGTGGCGGAGGCGGCGGCTTGAGCGGGAACAGGGGCGGGGGCGGTAACATTGGCGATGGTGGCGACGGTGGCGGTGGCGGTGACGGCGGTGGTGGCGCGATTAGCAGGGTCAGTGAGCTTCCAGGGCGGCCTTTGACACCGCCCCGTTCCTCGTCCTCATCCACTACCGCATGAGGTGGCTCAGGGCATCAATTGTCTCAAGTGCGTCTGACCGGGAGGACCTAGGGTCTGTGTCCCGACGGTGGCAGGATTTTCGACACTAGCTAGATGGCTATGTCGAGTTCTGTCGCAGTCAAGAGGGGAATTCTAGTGATCGGATGACCTGATCGGTTGTTTTCCGTGGTTTCTGCAGTCAACACAAGGAGAATGGGCGGAGAACTATCCTAACAAACGGGCTACGGATTGCGGACGATCTAAACTATCCTGTCGTCTTCCTTCTCCTATCCTCATACCTTACTTGCACACACATACAGTTACAAGCAATACGCTACCGCAAATGTCGGGAGAATAGAGCTTGTCCCGGCTGGAGTGGTGTCCCGCTGTTGAGAGATATCTAGACGAAATATTGGAATTCTGAAATGAGTAAATATGAAAATTCTTGTTTATTTATCTGCTCATAAAGGTAACAACATCCTCTAAGAGAAGTCTGCGTGACTCAGGTGTAGGACTGATTACAATTGTGGAAATATTTTCTTATTAATTTATTATCAGGTTCCGAATATGAACATTCCTATGTTTGCAAATAATTAAGAAAACATAATATATTAGATTGAATTACGACAATCTGCGTTTAGCTTCCAGTTTGGGCTAAAACACCTTTGTAATACTTCTGGATTCCTCCGTAGGATTGAACGGTGTCATGTTTACCACCGTAGTCAAGTTATTAAACATTGTCTTTTTTTTCTATTTCCCTTTAATTCACCTTCTCATACTTTTCGGTATTCAGTTTTATGGTAGGGGAAAAACAATATTTCCCTTGCTATTTATTGCCTTAAAGTGGTTCGGAATTTCATGCTAATATTTAACTAGATCGCTACGAATTCATCGTAGAAAATTTAAGTTGATTGATACTCGGACGATTATGCACGCCAATTCATCAATCATGTTCTTGTTAATGGCACATTGATCTTTAAAAACCCTTTTCCCGCAATCTTTCAATTCGAATGTTCAATACGATTTAAGTATATTTTTACATACATCTAATTTTATCGACCCCAACCATTCCTAGTACATTAAGACATTATTCACGTTTTGATAGTTCTTATTCTGACAGTTTCGTTTTCCGTTGACACCTTTAAGTATTTAAGTATCCTTATATCCTTATATTTTCACTCTTCACAATTACAGAAAACTAATTTTTCATACGTCCTTTTATCTATTCTCCACGGCAATCTATTCTATCTATATATTTCAAAAAATATTTTTTCTATTCGAAAGTTCACTTATATTCCATCACAATACTTGACCAGTACGTGAACGCAGTTATTCTGCAATTATGCTACCATCCAATGTCGTCTCTCGAGACCACTTGTTTCGCCGGTCCATTGTTTCGGTGCGAGGGTGCGGGCGGTGGTGGGGGCGGTGGTGGGGGCGGTGGTGGAAGAGGTAGAAGAACGGGCGGCGCGAGGCGGTGGAGGCGGCGCCAAAGACGAAGGTAAAAGGGCGGAGGATGCGGAGGCAGAGGGAGCAACGGAGGACGCGAATGAGACGAAGGAGGCGGAAGTACCGGAGTACGCGAAAGAAGCGGGGGAGGCAGAAAAAGGATGATGAGATGGAGACGAGACAGGAGGAAGAGACGGAGGACGCCAAAGAAGCGGAGGAGGCGGATGAGGTGGAGGAGGCGAATGTAGCTGAGGATGTAGAGGAAGAAGATGTGCAGGAGACGTGGGTGGCGGAAGACACGGTTATGACAGAGGCGAAGGAGTAGAGGAAGCGAAGGAGGTAGAGGAGGTGTAGGATGCAGTAGAGGTTGAAACGTTTCAGATACAGTTTAATAATACTGTTCGCCGCGTTTATTACTACAGGAATGTATGCTGTTGAAATAAGGAAGAGAGAAAATATAGTGTGAGTCGATGTGTTGTGAGAAATTGTGAGATGCTAAAAATCAGTAGTAGTGAAACAAGATTTTGAGCGTCATGATAAATGTCTGAAGTGCATAGCCTTTGAAAAAATTGTCCAGATGAATTCAACGTACTTCGCATGTTTAAGCGTTGATCTGTGAAACGTTACAAGATGCACGAGGTGGAGGAGGTAGAAGTGGCATCAAAGGATGCGGAGGAGAGGAATGAGGCGGAGGAGACCAATGAGGTGAAGAAGGCGAGAGTGGAGAAAGAGACTGGAGACAGACGAGGGGTTTGAGAAGGCGGCGGGGGCGTCAAAGGCTCAGTTGAAAGAGGCGAAGGAGGAAGAGGGAGCAACGGAGGACGCAAATGAGACGAATGAAGCGGAAGAGATGGAGAACGCGAAAGAAGCGGAGGAGGCAGAAAAGGCGAAGGAGACGAATGTAGCTGAGGATGAAGAGGAAGAGGATGTACAGAGGACGTGAGTGACAGAATACGGATACGAAAGAGGCGAAGGAGGAGAGGAAGCAGAGGAGGTGGAGGTAGAAGAGAAGGAAGCAGAAGTGGCAACGGAAGATCTATAGGAGAGGAAAGAAGCGGAGAGGGGTCGGTGGCGGATGAGGTGAACAAGACGAGGGTGGAGGGAAAGACCGGAGGCAGAGGTGGAGTTGGAGGAGGCGGCGGGGAGGTGAAGGAATGGGAGACGACGGATGACATGAAGAAGAGGAAGGTTTCTGAAGAGACCGGAGGCAGAGGTCGTGTTGGAGGCGACGGAGGCGGAGGCAGAGGAGACAACGGATGAGGTGAATAAGATGAGGGCGTCAGAAGATGAGGGCGTGTTGGAGGCTGCGGCGGTGGAGGGGGAGGAAGGGGAGACGACGGATGAGATGAAGAAGACAAGGGCGTCTGAAGAGACCGGAGGCAGCGCCGGTGTCGGAGGAGGCGGCGCAGGCGCAAGAGGTGGTGTCGCCGGCGGAGGCGGGGGCGGAGCACGCTGTGGGGGCGGCGGCCGCTATCGGATGCACGAAGCACGACGCATTTAGCGACCGCAGTGACGCGCCACGAGGCGCCCTGTCGTCCTATCGCCCACATCGCCCGCCCGCCCGCTCGCTCGCCCACGCTTGTCCCACGGGCCGCGGCTCAAGCCAGTGGACACAATGAGTCGTTGACCCCGAGAGCATTTTCAAGAAGAGAATTCAATCCAATCAACAGGGTGTTGAGATAGGAATTTAACAAATCACGAACAGTAAAACTTGTCCAATGTAGAATCTCAAGGGACCATTTTTTTCGCTGTTGACAAGATTCGGCATTACATAATGTAAAGCTGCGTAATTTTCTTTTTCCAGGACAGCGGTTATATTCAACATGGACCACAGGCGTGTGCAGCGTAGAGAAAGAGAGGGGGATGCAGCGAGAAATATTGTCGAAACCTGAAAGTGTGCAAGGGCACAAATTAATCTTCAGACGTTAACCCACACCAACGCGATATTAACAAGTTGTTAACAAGTAAAGGTGTAATTGACTTCTCTGATATTAGCAAAACTAGATCTGAATCACTTTTTCACCTTTATTAAGCGACTACCCATATTAATCATTCGACGCGTCTCGGTTTACTGATGTGAGAACAAATGATTTGTTTTCGAATCCCGCCAGAAGATCAAAGAAATTTCCAAAAACGTGTTTTTGCGAGTTTTGGCGCTGTGTTCTTAGCGAGTATGCCGAGAATTAAACCAACGCCTCCTAAATAAATCTAAATATGTGGCGTTGATTAAACCTCTGTAACCCGTGATTATCTTCAGTCCACGGCACGATAATTTTCTTCAATAAGGTTGGCACCATGATTATTAACAAACTAGCCCTATGAAGTGAAAATCGCCCCGGCAGAATTTGTAAGATTAGAAGTATTTCATGGGTATTTTTTATAATAAATTTGCAAATTGCCTTGGAACATTGAATTTGAAGAATAAGAACTAAATGAGAAGAAAACTAGAACTGTAAATACAATACTAGAGAAAATACATTTCTTAAGAGTGCAAAGATCGATTTTCAATTTAATGTGACTTAAAACTTATATTTGCCTTCAGAACACAAATCAGACTGAGTTTGTGAAGTTTTAAAATCTTAAAAATTAGGGGACAAAAATACGAAAGTATTAAGTAACTCAGGGGAATCCCAATGCAGTTGTACAAGCTTTTGTGTCAGAATTTTCCTAAATAATGGAGAATGATATTATAGGAATAGAGAATATCGCAGAAGAACAGGTTACAGGTGATCATTTATGTCCATATTAGACAACAAAACGTAAAAATATAACTGTGCCAAATTCTATTTGCATTATTAATTCTTGCAAGTACTTTTTTTCAGCCGTTATAATTTTGAAATTGCAATATTACCGGTTCATATCCCGTATGGAGGTAATATACAAGGCCATTGGGTGTTGGGAATTTTTGAACGGAAGTATAACATTAACAGCTACTACGATTCATTGGTAAGTCCAATTCCAGATACAGTAAGAACATATTTGAACAAAGCTAGGCATGAAAAAAAAGTGTTAAAGTAATTTTCAACACATAAAAATACTTTTAAAAAGGTTTATAGCGTCGGAGACGCCACATTCAACTAGTTAAAGCCGTATTTCTTCGCGGTGCAGTTACCCCTTAATTTTAGAGCTTGAAATGATGTCAGGCACTTAAAAAATTAGTAGTTGTTGAATAATATCTAGTGACTCTAAGACGCGGAAAAATTTTGACGAGGCGTCCATTTCTACTAGTTTTCATTAATATACTACGCATGAGATATTCGCTCTCTTGCGATTGAACAGGAATCTGCTCCGAAGAAAATATGTTCGGTTGGAGTCGCCGGTGTCACGTCTCTTGCACTTAAACTCCTAGATTGTACGCTACTTCACAAGTGCAGCGTGACGACGTGTCTGTATCTCGCGCTACCGCCGATGTCGCTCGTGCACCTCCCGCATTCCGATCATTTCAGCGTTCTCTTTCTCTTCCCTTCGTTAGAGCAGAAGTGGTAGGTAGAGATTACTAAAGAAACTCACTTAACATGAACCCGGGAAGCCATAAAGCTCTGAAAATGAAGTCATAATTATATACTATGTGTATTTTAAGAAGAATACATTATAGATGTGGAGAAGAGATGTGCTACATTGTCATCTATTTTCGTCAGTAAAAAAGGAAACCATAGTTTCAGACTTTACACATTTTCACAGACATGACTGTGAATTTAAAACAGTTAACTAACACAGAAGGAATGTCGTGAAAAGATTGTGGACTCAAGATAATTTCTGTAATAATGAAGCACATGTTTAAGTTATTATATTTATACAAACGCTAAATATTGAAAGTCCTACGTGAAGGAACTTTTTTCTGAAGATAACTAAATATGCACATATTATTGCCTCACTGTTTTTATCATACACTGTAGTTCATAGTAGGTTATGTGACAATATGCAGTATTAACGATACTTTCCTTGAAAGTGAAGTTTGAAAATACGACGCTTATTGCACATTAGAAAGTATTCGCTTTTAACCTTTTAATATTTTCAAGAATGTCACGGTTTTATTCAGATTTCTTTTTAACATGCCTTCTTGGAATTCGCATTCCTGAAAATGGGACTCTGTATAATAAGAAAGCACATATTTATTATGAGGAACGTCGCCTCACACTTGGTAAAGATCTTATTCAACAGGATCTTGTAAATATATTGCTGGAGTATCCGGGAAATTTATTTGCACCTCCGATGCAATGGCATTCGCCTGCAGACATTCCACTTTAAACTACAGAGTCGCGCGTAAGGTGAACTTAAATGCAGACTCGTCGACATGTCCCTTCGCGGAGAGAGATGGCCCTGGCACATCGTAAATGTACGGGACGGAGATGTAAGGGCCCGCGCAACGACGGCGAAGACAGAAAAGACGACGATGACGACAATGGCGACGATGGCGACGATGGCGACGATGGCAACGACGTGAACTCCAAAGAAGACGGCAGAAACTGAATTTTGTCATTCCATTTTATACCCCCTATGCGTATGCATGGAGAGGATCTGTTTCTAGACTCAATTCCTTGCATTTTTCGATATTACCTTTGTTTGGAATTTTATCATATTGAATACACACATTTTGAATACACACATTTTGAATACCCACATTTTGAATACACAAATCCATCACTGTTCGAACTGTCGAGTTACAGGACGGACAGGGGGCGGTCATAGACTCTTCTTAAAACTTTTAAAGAGACCCCGTAGACATACGCAATAAAACATTTTATTTTCTCTCAGTCTCTAATTTTACTCTTTTAATCAGACAATTTTGGGATTTGTTACACGACATTTTGAGGAATAGGCTCTACAAACCATCTGGCAAACACTGTGTATGCTTCAAGACGTAACTGACGATAATATTAAAATAATAATTACATTCCGTTTTGTAGTATGATGGATTCATTTACTAGTAATATTGCCCCGCATGCTAAATATTTCAATTTCTTATTTAATAAAAACGTTTTAGATTCGTGATGGACATTGAAAAACTAATGAGTATATTATGTTCGATTATGTCAAAGTTTTTGCATAAATTCATCCCACATTGAAACGGTAAATTTTGTCAAAGAGGAAGAACATAAAACTTTTGGAAACACGATTTCTTTGAAATGGTCATAAATCCCTTCTGTAAATGAAGAAGAGATAGTCCCAGTGCAATTTCTGTTTAGGGGAAACCATTGACGTAAATTTCTGCAGAAAATTCACTGCTTCCAAACGTAGAGAGAGTATGAAAAAAGATTCAAGAGAATTCGCAGAACGAAGTCAAAGACGGAGTCCAGACTCCAGGCGGGAGATGGAAGAACATTTAGTTGGAGAAAATGATGAAAAGGATGAAGAAACATCAGAGGAGAATCACGAGAGAAACAAACGTAAAGAGAGAAAAGAGGTGAGGATGGAATTCATTGGAGAAGAGGAAGAATACATTAATTCAAAGCGAAGGAAGGAAAAGAGAAAAATAAAGAAATTGCAATACATTTGAAGAAGTTGAACCATCCAGTGGTGCCAGTATGTGCATACAACCTTAGTCCGACAGAGTTGAATAGTGAATGATGCTCTCTATAAACTCCTAAGCTCAGTAATGTAATACTCTGGTCTTCGTCCGAAAGAAATATTGTTGAGTTGAAAGTTTCTCCTCGCAGCTGATTAAGAGCATCAATGTCCTAAAAATGTTTGATATATAATTGTATGCCCTAACACATAGTTGTATCATTTGTCGTTATGAACGATTTATGTGTTATATAAAATATATGTTATGAAACATTTTAGTTCTAGGAAGGCTCCGAAAAAATTTTGAACTTTTGCAATTTTCAAAAAATCAAAGTTTTTAACGAACATGAGACCTGCTCCGTTCTCTTAAACAAACTTCACACTATCCAACAACAAAAATTTAATCAAAATGTTTTTATGAAAATTTTGAAAATTCCAGGATCTTCATGTAAAGTATTCCCCCTAAATTAAAATATTACAAATTCAAGGGGCCGCGACATCAGCCAGATCGATTGGAGAAAATCAGCTGAACGGTTTTAGCACTATCATTCTTCACGGACGGACGGACAGACGTTTCGCCGTCATTCGATTTTTCGGTATCAAGAACCCACAAAACACGGATTCTGGCTACATCACCTGTTAGATGATTTTTGTTTCTAAATTTGGCAACCAGATTTTCCCCCACTTTCACGCTACCACGACCCTGTAATAAGAGTTTTTCTATTGAAAATTTCACAGTTTTTTTTTCGCGCAGGATTACATAACATCCTTTCTACTCCGTAGCGAGAAAGCAAAAAGAATATGAAAACCAGGGGGGGCGAACAAATGTGGGTTTGTACGTTTAGTATGTTCGTTTAGCTTAGGAATGCGAAGAGTACATTCGTATAAGCAAAACAGTAACTAAGGTGTGAAGAAGAGAAAAAGAAGAAGAAGAAGAGAAAAAGAAGAAGAGAAAAAGACGAAGAAGAAAAAGAAGGAGAGAAAAAGAAGAAGAAGAGAAAAAGAAGAAGGAAAAAAGAAGAAAAGGAAAAAAGAAGAAGAAAAAAGAAGAAAAAAGAAAAAAAGAAGAAAAAAGAAGAAAAAAGAAAAAAAGAAGAAAAAAAGAAGAAAAAGAAGAAAAAGAAATTCAAAGCAGGAAGCTGAGGACGTGCATGCGGCCCGCTGGAAAGCGTCCGTGGCATTGACAACGACACGTGGCATTGACAGTGGCGGCGGCGGAAACGGCGGCGGCGGCGAAGTCGTCGGCGGCGCCTGAGCGGGGGAGGAGCCAAGTTCCCCGCGCAGGGGCGCCCCCACTTCAATAAATTGGGCGGCGAGCGCCCCGGCATAAAGGCTGTCTGCGCCGCGCCCCAGCTGATGCCTCCTCCCGCCCCCGCAGCCACCGACTGACATAGTCTCTCCACGGCGACACCCGCATCAAGCAAACCCAAAACAGACATCTCGCCGCTGCAAAACATTCTCACGCTGTTTCCTCTCAAGGTTTCCTGCTTCTATTTTCAAGAACTTTGCTTACTCATTCTCTTTGTAGCATGCACATCTAGATAAAAAATCTGGAAAAAGTTTTACTTCACGCACAAGATATCTAATGAATTTTAAATACCTCTACAAGAGTGCACACACTTCATATTTTACTCTCACATCAGGTGTTTAAAATCAGCCAAGAAATGCAAAGGAATTTCATTTTAAAAATTATATTCTGTAATGTAAATGTAAATGATTCTTGAGGGCGTGTGGTAGTGTTGTGCATGTAAGTTGAGGTTTTTGCGACGAAAGAGGAAGGGACGAACGATGAAGAAAGCGAGATCGCGCGTGGTGCGTGGCTTGTTTCTTCAGGTATTGCTACGACATTAGCCTGATATTTATCTATTGAAAAACTACCGATTAGAGCAGTCGGCGGTAGACTTCTCTTCCCGACAGAAGCTGAATGCGATCTTGCTTTTCAGTTTGCAACGAAAGTCTCCCACCGTCAGGTGAACCGTAAAACCTTCCAGTCAAAATCGCTACAAATGGTAATGCTACCTACGAGCCAAATGAGCCGGTTTTAATTGTTAAGTTTATCTTTATTCTTTAGAAGCAAAAGTATACCATCAGTATTTTTTTAACTTCGGGGAAAAAGTTATTGCTCTATATTCCCAATTCGTATGTAATAATCAAATCAATAAAAATCGACATGATCTGCTGCAACATACATCGAATTATTACTTACGTTTAAAGTTTATTCTAATAACGAAATGCGCGCATGAATGACGTGAAATGTAGTTAACATTTTGAACAAGTAATAAAAATATTTTAACTCGCCGACATCTTTAAACCTACTGATATTGTTGTGAAAAATGCCCTGAAATTTCACTTCTGTTGTAATTTGCTGACATCCTTTGAGTCATATCTCAAATTTGAATAAAACGCAACATTTCAGTCAACATCAATTTATTAAATCGATAGTCAACGGTCAGCAGTTTGGTCGTCATCACGCGAATATCGAAAACAAGCAAACGACGCCAATCTCTGTCCACGCATTGCTCCAGCCTTTCGCTCATTTCTACAAAAATCAAATTGATTAAGATGCCGAAAACTTCTCTCTTCCGAGCGCCTCTCCTGAATCCCGCGTCGGTGGCGCTGGGGACGGGGGGAGATAACGACCCGCGGAGGAGAGAGCAGCCATAAAGCAGTCAAAAAATAGGTTCATCGCTCGTAAAGCTGCGGGGACCTCGCGCTGGGCCCCGACCATCAACAGGACGCGCCGCAGCCGCGCGCGCGCTTCACAAACACACGGCTGCGTTTACTTCGACGCGCGTTATGAGCAATGAGGGCGATCAGTAACATTACGCTCTCGTTAATGACGTAAGCAAATATGTTTCACGCAGTGAAAGGAATAATAATATTGATTAAAAAGATGAATTCTCGTTATGACGTAAGCAAATACGTTTTACGCAGTTAAAGGAATAATAATATTGATTAAAAATATGAATTCTCGTTATGACGTAAGCAAATACGTTTTACGCAGTTAAAGGAATAATAATATTGATTAAAAAGATGAATTCTCGTTATGACGTAAGCAAATACGTTTTACGCAGTTAAAGGAATAATAATATTGATTAAAATGATGAATTCTCGTTATGACGTAAGCAAATACGTTTTACGCAGTTAAAGGAATAATAATATTGATTAAAAAGATGAATTCTCGTTATGACGTAAGCAAATACGTTTTACGCAGTTAAAGGAATAATAATATTGATTAAAATGATGAATTCTCGTTATGACGTAAGCAAATACGTTTTACGCAGTTAAAGGAATAATAATATTGATTAAAAAGATGAATTCTCGTTATGACGTAAGAAAATACGTTTTACGCAGTTAAAGGAATAATAATATTGATTAAAAAGATGAATTCTCGTTATGACGTAAGCAAATATGTTTTACGCAGTTAAAGGAATAATAATATTGATTAAAAAGATGAATTCTCGTTATGACGTAAGCAAATACGTTTTACACAGTTAAAGGAATAATAATATTGATTAAAAAGATGAATTCTCGTTATGACGTAAGCAAATACGTTTTACGCAGTTAAAGGAATAATAATATTGATTAAAAAGATGAATTCTCGTTATGACGTAAGCAAATACGTTTTACGCAGTTAAAGGAATAATAATATTGATTAAAAAGATGAATTCTCGTTATGACGTAAGAAAATACGTTTTACGCAGTTAAAGGAATAATAATATTGATTAAAAGATGAATTCTCGTTATGACGTAAAAAGCAAATACGTTTACGCAGTTAAAGGAATAATAATATTGATTAAAGATGAATTCTCGTTATGACGTAAGCAAATACCGCACGTTTTTACGCAGGTTTAAAAGGAATAATAATATTGATTAAAAAGATGAATTCTCGTTATGACGTAAAATACGTTTTACGCAGTTAAAGGGAATAATAATATTGATTAAAGATGAATTTCGTTATGACGTAAAAGCAAATACGTTTTACACCAGTTAAAGGAATAATAATATTGATTAAAAAGATGAATTCTCGTTATGACGTAAGCAAATACGTTTTACGCAGTTAAAGGAATAATAATATTGATTAAAAAGATGAATTCTCGTTATGACGTAAGAAAATACGTTTTACGCAGTTAAAGGAATAATAATATTGATTAAAAAGATGAATTCTCGTTATGACGTAAGAAAATACGTTTTACGCAGTTAAAGGAATAATAATATTGATTAAAAAGATGAATTCTCGTTATGACGTAAGAAAGCACGTTTTTACGCAGTTAAAGGGAATAATAATATTGATTAAAAAGATGAATTCTCGCGTTTATGACGTAAGAAAATACGTTTTACGCAGTTAAGGAATAATATTGATTAAAAGATGAATTCTCGTTATGACACGTAAGCAAATACGTTTTTACGCAGTTAAAGGAATAATAATATTGATTAAAAGATGAATTCTCGTTATGACGGTAGAAAATACGTTTTACACCTGATTAAAAAAAAAAAAAAAAAAAATACAATAATATTGATTAAAAAGATGAATTCTCGTTATGACGTAAGCAAATACGTTTTACGCAGTTAAAGGAATAATAATATTGATTAAAAAGATGAATTCTCGTTATGACGTAAGAAAATACGTTTTACGCAGTTAAAGGAATAATAATATTGATTAAAAAGATGAATTCTCGTTATGACGTAAGAAAATACGTTTTACGCAGTTAAAGGAATAATAATATTGATTAAAAAGATGAATTCGCGTTATGACGTAAGCAAATACGTTTTACGCAGTTAAAGGAATAATAATATTGATTAAAAAGATGAATTCTCGTTATGACGTAAGCAAATACGTTTTACGCAGTTAAAGGAATAATAATATTGATTAAAAAGATGAATTCTCGTTATGACGTAAGCAAATACGTTTTACACAGTTAAAGGAATAATAATATTGATTAAAAAGATGAATTCTCGTTATGACGTAAGCAAATACGTTTTACGCAGTTAAAGGAATAATAATATTGATTAAAAAGATGAATTCTCGTTATGACGTAAGCAAATACGTTTTACGCAGTTAAAGGAATAATAATATTGATTAAAATGATGAATTCTCGTTAATGACGTAAGCAAATACGTTTTACGCAGTTAAAGGAATAATAATATTGATTAAAATTATGAATTCTCGTTAATGACGTAAGCAAATATGTTTTACGCAGTTAAAGGAATAATAATATTGATTAAAATTATGAATTCTCGTTAATGACGTAAGCAAATAAGTTTTACGCAGTTAAAGGAATAACATTGATTAAAATGATGAATTCTCGTAATGACGTAAGCAAATATATTTTACGCAGTTAACGGAATAATAATATTGATTAAAATGATGAATTCTCGTTAATTACGTAAGCAAATAAGTTTTACGCAGTTAAAGGAATAACATTGATTAAAATGATGAATTCTCGTAATGACGTAAGCAAAATGTTTTACGCAGTTAAAAGAATAATATTGATTAAAATGATAAATTCTCGTTAATGACGTAAGCAAAATGTTTTACGCAGTTAAAGGAATAATATTGATTAAAAAGATGAATTCTCGTTAATGACGTAAGCAAATATGATTTGTGCAGTTACAGGAATAATAACATTGATTAAAACCATGAATTCTTAGAAATAGACGCCTAAGGTGAAGATAACTGCAATATTTTTTATGTGAAAATAATGGTAAATCTGAATTTTACGCGGGACGGCTAAAAACAAAACCGAAAACGGTCGAGATGGCCTAAAGGTGTACATTGAAATGGGTGTTTGAAGTAAAATCGAACTAATAGTTCAATTTATGTTTGATGCTAATTGCTAATTATGATGGGTGAATACGTACTACATATCTACCTTGAAATGCTAAGTATTAGCTTTCATTTCGAAACCTATTAATTATAAATATTTATAATTATAAATATAAAATATAACCGTAAAAAGTTGTTATTTTAAAGAATTTATTCTTTTAATAGATATTCCTTCAACTACGTAAATTATACCATAAAACTAGAGTAGTGTAGCTTAGAAGTCCAAAGATAGCTTCAATCCTTCATCATTTTCACAATTTACACAATATTTAAGTTTTCTAAATTAAGTGCAATATAATTAGAAATTTCTATCATTTGGCCAAAATTACAAAGTTCGTTTTTCTGTAAGAAAAGTGATGAGTCAACCTTGCATCCACTCATACTCATAGTTTACTTTCAGGGATCAGAAATGAGGTCAGAATGAAACGCCGCAGTGAATCATCCTTCCGCGTTTATAAGGTCTCGATGTTTAATGAAAATTCCAAAAAATAAATTCGCCAAGAATGCGTTATTCTCGGAATTCGCTGTGATCCTTCGCACTGCAAAAAATATGCGGCCTGGCGCCAGTTGTGTCAGTCTATGAAATGTTTTGCATATTGCGTCCATTCCTGCATTATTCTCTTGAGTGCATTCCATTTCTACTTTAATTGGAGAAATCCAGACAGAAAACTTAAAGGGGAACCAGCCATGAGATCCACGGTGGGTTAATGACCCCTCCCTAGAAACTCTTAGACAGGAAGCAAAACAAGCGAACTTTCATTTAATAAAACTGAATGGCGGTAGTGTCTAAGAAAACATCGATTCCAAACTCCATTAACTTTTGAGTATTGGGCATTGAATTTTGGCAAGCTAAACAATGAAAAAGAAGAAAATAGTCTTACAGTAATGAATTACCAATTATTAGACTTATTTTGCACAGCTGCAAAATAAATGATAAAACCATATTTTCCAGTTACGTTAAAAATATGTAAATTTATAACAACAGCTAGATTGATGCGTTTACGATGCATACAAGTTCCTATCAACAACAAATAGTCTTCATGAAAACATTTGCATTAATATTGAAATATAGCAATGGTAACCATTGCAAAAAAAATTAAACAATGCAATGATTTTATTTATTACTTATTAACCTCCCTGACGTGTTCCTTTTCGAAGGTAAAATAAAATTTTCGACGAACAGGTTCAAAAGATCTGCTTTAAACCTACGGGACTGCTCGAGCAGTGCAAGGTAAACGCAGGATCACAGAACCAGCATAAACCTCATGGTGAGCAGAGCGCACAGCAGGTATCCTGTTTGCTTGGCCACGCGATAAACCACGAGCTCTGCCAGAGGTCCACAACGCGAAATTCGGAGAATACGTATCACCCTCACTCTTTTCTCTTCTTGCCAGAATCCCTTGGCACCCTTCCCCGTAAGATGTCCCTTATAGTCATCATCTTAACCTTCCATTGCTCTTAAATGCACCACTGCGAAAATCTGTCAATATTTTCCCCTACGAACATACATGAAGAAAAAGAAATGGGATACTGCTGATTTTTGTAATGAAATAGTACGGACGCGGTGAATTAAAAAAATATTTAAAAACAAGAAACAAATAAGGAGATACTAATTATTTTCTTTTATTTAATCACAATATTGAGAAGATCTATGTCTAAAATAAAGACAATTATATAATTTTCTTAATAATTGCAAGAAAAATATGAGAGAAGATACTTGATGTGTATTCACTGTAAACAAATAACTCAGAGTGTGTTTGAAATGTTTTTGGAACCAATGAGTGCGCAGAATGTTTCATTTCCACGCTGTAACAGCTACTCCAACGCTGTAATAGAATGTTTAGAACGTATATTCCAGTTACCGCAATGCTGAATTTGCAGTAGTAACGTATTCAATGAGTAACGGAAGACCCACAGATATGTGGTACTTCTGGTTTAACTTTTACTACTTGCGGAAAATCAATATTAAAGACATGACACAGTCTCTAGCTAAGCGAGAGACAAAGAATAACTCTGTTGTTAGCCTAAGTGAGAGACAAATGTATTCTGTTCTCAGTTTTCGTCCGTAGCCAATCTTAACTGACAGTAAAAATGTATTATAATTAAAATGAAAAGTAACTGATGGGATACTGAAAGGAGTAGAATGCTGCGTAACATAAGAGGATCGTTCAATCCGTCTCACAGATAAGGCAAGGTTAAGTTCAATATTCTTAGGAATATATAAACAATTATAACTAGATACTTAAACATGATAAATAGAATATAGGCTTTTGAAAAACCCATCAACTTCTAACTGAAAACAATAACTGAAAATATACTATATTATCACTAGGAGGCGGATTTTGAGGATTTAAAACATCGCCAAAAATGATCAATAAAATGCTCTTAAAATGTTTTTAAAATGCCCTAAAAGCAAATAATAATAACGTTAAAATTGTAATCAAAACTAGTTCAGACGAACAACGTTAGCTGTTGGATATGGTATGTTGGTATGGATGTAATCGAAGCTTCTAATCGTTCAAGTGAACTCAGATTTCAAACTTTTGGTTTGGACTGTTCTTTGCCAGAAAATCTCTTGTCTTTAGTTATCCTGATATCTGCTGAACCGCCAATGGCGCTGACAAGCGCCACAGGAACCTTAGATTACATACTCACAATGGCTGACATTACAACTTCTGAGCGAAAAAATCGAATAGGATACTAGGTGTAGGTTCACAGAAATCCTGTGGAGAACATTTGTTGCATTTCGAAAATATTATTTGAAGCAAGTATCATTGAAATGCCATTAAACTCGACGAAATTAGAGAAAAATGCAATAAAAATGACAGAAAAAGTTTAAAAAATGACTTATTATTCAAAATCGATAAAAAAATACAGAAAAATTATGAATAAAAATTGATCATTTCCTTTTGTAATAACATAAAATGAGTTTCTATACTAAACGGCATTGTTCTAAAGTGAAAAAAAAGACATTTCATTAAAATCCGCCCCCTAATATTCCCCATCTGCGTAAATAAATGAATAAAAATCGCGAATAGCCTTAAAATCGGACCTCGGCAATTCGAAACCGTTTCTTTCTGCCTCGCGTTCCCAACGAGTGCGGCCGATCTGCACCTAGCGCTGTTCCAGCTGCGGCGTCTGGCCGCGCCGCCGCGCTGCGGTTCGTCTTTTCGTTGGGCGGCGCAGGCGGCCGAGGGCCTTCCGCTAACACAGAGCAGACGCGCTGACGTAAGCCCGCTCGCTCCTCGTGGCGGCTGACGCCCCCGCTTTCTCCCTCGCCCCCCCCCCGCTCCCTTATCACCTCTTCCTGCTGCGTTAATTTCTCCTAGCGGGATAGACAAGGGAGATAAAAAGTGCTGCATGAAAATTCCAGCAACGCAATGCAACCGTAGATTACAACTCACGAAATGAAAAAAAATGTTCCTGTGCGACTGAGAATGAATGAAATTCAAGGAATTAATATACATACCTAATGAAATTTGTAATATAGCTAATGAAATGTTGCGCAGAACTTTAAAGTTGGCGTGATGGATTGAGTGTTTCCAGAGAGACCCGAAAGTAATGATAGAATATCACGCACGGAAACTCGAAGCTCAATAACTATTCAAATATATATTAGATAAGGAAACATTACGAGTAATGAGCTTGAGCGTTTACATACAAATTTTTACATATTTTCTATTTTCAAAGAAAAAAGGATTTGATTCTATTTAATGACATTTGCATGAGAAAATTTATAAATTGTATGTGTTCATTCAAGTCCCGACACACAAGCCTCTGAAGAAGTTAAGTGCAGCATCTTTCATTTCTCAATTACGTAACATGATCTAAGCCAACAGAAAGAAGAAGACACATCTGACCCGGCTACAGATGGCTGTTTTTGGCAACGGGGAGCACAAGCGGCCTGCCGGAGACTTTAAAGGGGATGGTGGGATCGGCGAACTTGGCGTCGTCCTTCATTGCGGCGAACAGGTCGATTTCGGAACCGAATACAAAGCCACGTCAGAGCGCAGGATTAACGATTCTCGATTCGGACGAAAGTCGTGATTCCCTTTCTGATCGCGCGGGCGATTCTGTTTGCGGAGCACGTGCGCGGTGGTTGGTCGGTGGTTCCTTGGTGGTTCGGCGGTCGAACGACCGCGCGGACAATGAGGAAGGGTCGGCCTTTTCTCGATGTGGCGGAGGCGCCGAGTACAAATTGGACATTACACGCGGGGAATTCTGCTCCTAAAAACAGTTGTATTGCTAAATCTCTTCTTTTTACTGGGAGGTCGCTTTGTGTTCTCACTTGCAGTCCTAATGAAGCGGTAAATCAGATGAAGAAAAATGACACAAACATTTTTCCATGGGCTCTCAGCATTCAAGTCGGTTACGGAGCAATGTAGAAGGGTTTGTTCACAGTATAATCAATAGTAAAAAAGAGAGTAATATATTACAGTGATACAAAACACATTTGTACTATTATAAGAACATTTTATTCGTCAGTTTCCTTTTTCCAACGTGCGATATAGTGAAATTGGAGGAACTGCCAATATCGTGAGAAGACCGTCTTTCTACAATCTACTAAACCCAACTTCAGTGATCGCCGAATATGCACGTGGGAATAGAAAAGGTGAAGATAATAATGGCTCCAACCAAACGTGAAGTATGACTCCAACCGAAGATGTATGAAGAAAGATAATGAATTGAGGGATTGGTAAAACGGGATAAAAAAAACTTGCACAATTTCCGTGTATAATTTCAGTTTGCAAGGGAGCACCTTTGACGCAACGGAAATTATCACAGCTCTGTCTGATTTATCTCCAAATTTTGATCATAACCGACATTTTGTATTCGTATGAATATAATATAGTTGTAAGAGCATTCTAACGAATCAATAAACTTGATTGCCTTTTACATCACAAAACAAGCCCTGATTTAACACCAACTTCTAAAGCCCGGTATACACGGTACAGTTTTCGTGCAGATTCTCATACAGTTTCTATACAGAAACTTCAAGATCCCAAACTAGAAATCCAAAAGTCGCGCATACACTGTCTATACGTTTTCTGCACGAATCGTCACAGGCTGCCACTAGGGGGTCTAAAAGAAACAACTGAATAGCGCCGTCCGAGTACTGTCAGTGATGATATTTCTGTGTGTGCGTTCTGGTTATGATCTTTATTTGGTATTAATTAACCTAGAGCATAGAGAATAAAAATAGTAAGTCAAGAATTGGAAAAAAGGAAGTTTATCACAATATATCACTTCAAACAATCGCACTTTGATACACCTAACCACAAAATCGCAATGGCCGATCACCGATAGTGAATCATTCTGCCGCTAGAAGCGCTTGAGTCAAACTGTCTGCATGAACAATTATGAACATGTTTATAGAGACAAGTGCTGTTCAGACTGCACGTTTTCTGTACGTCCAATCTGCACGAAAGCTGTACCGTGTATATCGGACTTAACACATTAAACGTCTTTACTGTAAGAACCACCTTCACTGGCCGTCATACAGAAAACGTCTTCACTAGCCCCACCACGTGCATCGCATATGTCAGCGGGACATTTTCGGAAGCTAACAGCAAGTCAAGTAAACTGAAGTGCTCTAAGGAGGCGACAGTCTAAGCGTTTTAACCTGCCTGACATGGGCGATCACGACCTCATTTTTTCTCGATCGGTAGAGAAGTGAACGCAGAGCTGTTAACGACTAAGTAGGTAGAGCTTATGCTGCACTTAAGTATGAAGTAGCATTATGTAGTGGTATTCGGACAACGTGAAGCCGTGGGATGAAAGTCTAAATCCTATTAATTCACAAATTGTCATAGTGGAAGTTTGAAAATGAAATTGCTGTTGCCCGTAGCTAAGAAAATGTTTACGATAATGAAAGAATTGCGTAGATTGTGTTACAAAGAAACACATTTACAGACGTCCAGTTATGTTAACTTTACATAGAAATTTCCAGAACTATAATATATTTGGTGCTCCAAACGAAGTTTTTCTCACTGAAATGTTCATCCTTTAACAGTTTTTGAACGTACAGACGCCCTTGTACGTCGAAAGGGAAAGAATGCTTAATAAGAAAACAATATGGAAGGGTATATCTACTAACTTTTCCGACACAACTATACAAGCACAATCCAAAGAGCGAGATGCAGGATCTTGCTAAATTGGTTAAGGCACAGCGTCCAGATGAGGCATTTGCCAAGGACGAACAGAGCCACACAGAAATTCTCAAGTTGGCAGTACCACAAGAGCAACATCGGTCAATCATCAGAACAGATCCTGGTGACCGGGCTGCGAAGTAGACGAGGCAGACTAGGAACGACGAAGAAAGGATTTACTTTTCATTACAAGATTTTACTGAACGTATGTATATCTATTAGCAGAACATCTAGAATGCTAATATGCTTTTATATTTAGTTGAACATTGTTACAGTAAATATATATCACTAATAGTTTTATTTATTAGATATTGATTTTTTTAATGTATTATTTTTCAAAGTGAATACAGCTAACAGGGATCTGATAACACGTAAGGTGAAATATCAGAACTGCTTCCATTTTATTAAGTTTCAGAAACGTACCCTTGGACTGATCTGCAAATATTTCTCATTTACTTTGTAATCCTCCAAATTTTGGGATGATTACGGTTCCATTATTTAATGCACCCATGAGAATTATCCTCTAACACAACAAGCCATTCGCCCTGCACTTGGCATGATCTCAGTTGAAAATATTGAATACTTTCTATTTTACTTCCCGTTTCGAAATGACTTTTAGTACCTGCATGAACAATTGCTTTTAATACACTGGCAGAACTGTTCGTTTTCCTGATTAAAACTTTCTGAAATTTTAGACCACAGAACTCTTCAAATGCATTTTCAATGAAACTTTGTGATGCATCAGCTTAAATAAAACTTAATATTGTTTATTTCGAGAGAATATATTCAGGAGTGCAAAATATAAAAGCAACGATGTAGATATAAATGAAGAATCTGAAAATAAATTGTATCACTCATTAGATCAATAGATTTTTATTCAATATTATAAAATTGAAGGCTTATTTCACTTTTCACCTCATACACCATTTCACTTCTCAATCAGAAGAATAAAAAGCGCGAATTCGTTTCTCTAAAATGCGAATTATAAAGTGAATTCCATTTGTTCAATAACCAGGCCACCCAGAGAAAACTAGAGGCCTAACCAGGCAGACGATCCACAAAGTCCCTTCATCTCAAACAAAAAATTCCCTCGTTCCCAATTCATAAACAGAATTAATTTATTAATGCATCAGAGATAATTTATGGCGTTAAATTCGGATTATAGGTGACTACTTTTTTATTTCTTTTTTTATCTAGGGCTTTTATCCAGCCGTCAGCCAGTTACCCTTTACGCCCCGATGGGACGCATATTCGACCTTACACTAGACCAACACACTTGCGGGCTCCTCTGATCTGGGGTCAGCAGAACGTGAGGCCATTCGCGACAACACATACAAAGTCAAGGGACAACCATGCCCAAGGCGGGACTCGAACCCGCGACCCTTCGGACCGAAGCGCTGAGTCGGTACTCGCTCTTAGCCACCTCGGCCATCCAGGTCGGCCTTTTTTATTTCTTTTGAATGAAAAAACCGTGCCCAAAGTAAGTCGGGGCCTGGCGCATGTTGCTGCAGCTACCCCCCCCCATTCCGGTTGTCACTGGCTGGACGGTTGGTTGGTTGGTTGGTTGGTTGGTTGTTAGTGATCCTGGGCACGTCAACTTCTGAGGTCATTAGTCCCGTAGGCATAGTGCATGTTTTTCTCCTCGGGAGGTGGCGTTGATCTTCCCCCGTTAGATGGCGAGATCCGGTGCCGACGTAGTGTCGGCTAGCAGGGTTTCCTTCCACCAGGAGGCACCGCCCCAGCCGTGACATGCTCTAAGCTCTCGACTGGTTTCCCGGCATGTGAGGTGGTGTATTGCTTGTTAGTATAAGTGTGTGTATGAGGATAGGGCAAGGAAGAGTAAGGAAATATCGTGCGCGGTCCGAGTCCCATTTCTTAGGGCACTGCTCTGGCATCCGCCTGATGTTGATCGGAGAAACCACGGAAAATTACCGATCAGAGCAGCCGACCACTAGAATTCTCCTCCAGACAGCGACTGAATTCCATCTAGCTGACAAGCTAGTGACGGAAATCCTGTCACCGTTAGGACTCGAACCTAGGACCTCCCGGTCAGAGACACTGCAGTGACATCAGTTAATGCCCTGAGCCACCGCTCCCGGTATAAACCGAATTCATTTCTTAAAGTATCACGAAGAAATTATAGCGTAAAATTCAGATTATAGATGAATACTTTTTTAAACATTATTTTGAATGAAAAAAAGGGGCCCCAAGTAAGTCGGAGGCAGGCACAAGTTGCCCTAGCTAGCCCCCTCCCTTTCTGGTTGCCACTGGTTAATAAACCACCCACCGACGAGCGAAACTCTCACGGAAACTGCGGCGCGCAGCGGTCGAGCGGTAGCACGCGGGCGTGTGCGTGGGCGCGAGGAGTGTCGTCGCGGAGTTGCCAAAATTGTCGTTAAAAATACGCCGGCATTCATCACGGCGGTCGCCGACAGGCACGACGCGGCGCGGCGCGGCGCGGCGCGGCGCGGCGCGGCGCGGGCTCCAGCGCAATTTGCCGCTCCAGCGGCACGGGACGACACGGCACGGCACGGCACGGCACGGCACGGCACGGCGCGGCGGCGCCGGCCTCGGCACGCGCCCGGAGCTGCCTGCACGGTGGGAGCCGGCATCGGCGTTGGAATCGCTACGGAACGGATTTTCATGGATTTTTTGGATTGATTTTTTCCTGTTTCCGGGGGCGTCAACTGCTTTGGTCATTAGTCCCGTTTTCAAAATTAAATTCTGAAATATCAGGTTAGGACACGATTTCCCATCACTCAATTACTTGTTTCTTTTCTTCAGACGAAAGGGAAGGAAAGCGAGTATTGTTCCGCTTTTTCTCTATTCTTATCAAAAAATAATACTAATTTCATAAATATTGCTAAAGGCTGCAATGCGCAACTGAGAATATCACAATCACGGACGCGTGCTCCTCAGGAGGCCTTTAAACCGAGCTGAGACCGAGCTGAGACCGAGCTGAGACCGAGCTGAGACCGAGCTGAGACCGAGCTGAGACCGAGCTGAGACCGAGCTGAGACCGAGCTGAGACCGAGCTGAGACCGAGCTGAGACCGAGCTGAGACCGAGCTGAGACCGAGCTGAGACCGAGTTGAGACCGAGTTGAGACCGAGTTGAGACCGAGTTGAGACCGAGTTGAGATCCAACGCTTTGACATGCTTTGTCCTAGAGTGGGAGGACGTCGCGCGCATACGCTGCCGCCTCCCGATCCGTCCTGAAGACGTTGGAGGCATTCGCCAACGGCCTGAGCATCGCTTGCGTACTGCCAGCGTTGCATGGACGCGTTGGTGACGATATATGACGCCTATCGCTCGGAAGACCGAATAAATGAAAGAAATCTAAATAAATTCAAAGAATAAATAATTTTTTATTTCCTTGGACGTTGATACACGACTTGTATGCCCAAAGAAAACGCCACTGAACGTCACTTCATTCACCATTTCATTGACCATAAGGTCAACTTCATTCACCTTGAATACTATTCTTCTCTTCTCTAATTCATCCATAACGTGTCACATTACCTCGCCAATGAGTTAGCAGTGAAACGACACTCGAAGAAGAAAAAGAAGATATAGAGAAGAAGGAGAGTAGAAGAATATGAAGGACAAATACAAATAATGGAATATACTTGCTTTAGAAAATCAAAACTGACCGATAAAACTCATCATAGTTTTATTAGTAGTATTCGTCTTACACCAAGCGTTCAATATTTACATAGCAACAATATCTAGAATTATATTGAATAAGTCATACTTGCACTAATAAGATTCACCGAGGCCTCGATAACTTTTGAAATTTTCCAGAGTTGTAGCATTTTTAATCTTACGTTTTCCCGTCTCTGAGCTCTTCAGGACAGACCCCACCTGCGTTATGGAAGTAGATTGCGACGAAGAGTTTTCCTAACAAAAGCATCGTAATTTCGTAAGTGGGCCCGTCAAAATATGACGTCCACAGCTTGGCGGAAGGGCTGGCTCTGCAAACCAGTCAAAACGTCCGCCGCGGGATTTACGGCCCGCCGCAACTGCCGTGCAGCCCAGCCCGTCCGAGAAGTCGCAGGTGCTTCAGCGACTGCCTGCCTGCTCCTCGTCGTCTCGGCGCTGGATTAATATCTTAAAGCAGTAGTCGCCAAACTTATGAAGCCTGTGAGAAATTGTACTGTTTTCAGTCCTACTGTCTGCTACTAAGAAACCAAGATAGAAAAACAATCAAATATGTTCATTAGATTATTGCTTATAACAAGCATGACAAGGACGCCGGCAAGGTAACAAGGTTACTACTTGTCGCGGGCACTGCGTCCAGAGAAATTGGCGCGAGATTTAAAAGTAAGGGTACACATTCCCCCGGAGTGGCGATACGTCACTGGATACCTGGCCCATGACAGTTTTGGGAGACGTTACTTGAGAGTTATTGTCACAAAGTTATCTATGTTAATTCCCATTTTCTCTTTAAGGCAAAAAAATGATCCATTAAAATGAAATAAAACATCAGTTCATGTTGAGTAATCGAATATCACATATGATACTTTTAAGTTGATACTATTGCTACACTTCTACATTTTACACAACCGAAAGCATTTACATACATCCAAAATTAATCATCAATCTTAACTTATTTTTTGCCCCAATAATTGATTAACTTTTAATAAATTAATTACCTTTTAAAATACAGGACGATGCATGAATTACAACATAGATTTATCTTGCAAGTTACAACGTACTCAAATCCTCTACCTAAAACCAAGATAAATATTTTCTCAGTGAAGGTAGGTAAAAAACAATAACTGGGAACTAAAGGGAACAAATGCAAAGATTTGAACACTTGCTATAATAGTTGCCCGCTTTATTCACATACATTTATTTTTCCCCAGAAACGTTTTTGCATGTTAAAATAAGTTGTGATTGTCCAACAAAAGAAGAATTTTTGTTACTTAAAAATTAGCAAGAAAACTTTTATGTCAATTGCGTAAATATGAAGCATCTAATGGTGGTTATACGAAATGGCCAAAGGAAATTCACTTTGGAAAATCCCTGATAGTTGATTAATGTACGTCTTTCTCCATATTTATAAGGAAGCTACTGAAGCGATACTAATAGCATCTGGACTTTCCATTAGGAGAGGAAATAAAAGGAATTTCAAGTAAATGCTTAACCTTAAAATGTATTGATGAGATATCACAGTACTCTTGGAAGCTCTAGAACATATCCAAGCTATCTTTACTGCTGTGCGATCTTCTGTTCTGTCTATTGTTTTCTCTGCATGTTTCTACTTAAAATAAAAACGTACAAGCATGTTAAAAGCATTCATCTGAAACTGCAAAGGCATTAGGTGTTTTAAAAACTAAACAGCTTGTTGTTATGGTGTTAAAGCAAACAAGGAAGTTACATTAGATAACAGAAAGATAAATTGCTCCATTCTTCTCTTAAAGGAGGCGACACGAATTGAATACCTTATTTGAAAATAATGCATAGAAGATGTTTAACGTTTGCCAATGGATCCGTTTTCAGAATGTTTAAAATTTCAATACTAGAGTTATATTTTTTAATAACTAATACAGATATAGACAACTTGTACTAAAATTATTATTTAATATGTTAGGATTTTAATCATAAAACACTTCTGGAGTTGCTTTTAGAATCTTATGAAACATACTTTCAGTTATGCCAAGGTCACAGCGTGTACGGAGGTAGCTAACTCAATCCAATCGTCTTTATGCAATTTTACTTGCATGTGTACCGTTGTTGGAAAAATTGTTGTACCAAATTGTACTTGTACTACGAAGTTGTTCAAAATGTGGGAAATACTGTTTTGGGAAAGAGTGATCCCAACAGTAGGGCCCCTTACAAAATACTCAGAAGTCACCAAATCAGAGCAAAATATATTTCTAAGAATCTAAATAAAATATGTTGTCTGGTATCGATAATATGGATATTTTCACTAAGATCTCTTCGATCGCGTAGCGATCATCATCAGAGCTTGCACCTCCTGAGCCGAAAACGAAGTTCTGCCCAGAACTTCGTTTTCGGCCCAAGAGACTGGAGGTTGCATCTCCATCGAATAACGGAAATGAAATTTCCAAAATTCAAAATACGAATACAGAATAAATATGTAAGCAAATCAAATCAAATTAAACTAAGTGAAATAAAAGTCCATATTGAAACATTACTTTCATAATTTTATGCGTCGTGTCCGTGCATATACACATTCCCGCGACGTGGTTCTGGTTTGATTTCCACTGGGCACTTAAATTCGTCCTCAGCACATTGCAACAAGCACTATTGCTTCGACACGTTTTACACAAATAAAATTATTTTATTTCGAAAACTTCACTACCCTGATATATTTTTCATCAATGACAGATCTTCGACACACATTCGTATTCACAAGAACGTTCGCAAACCGCTGGCCAGCTGCAGCCACAAGCGAGACATTATAAAGGACTTCCTTCCAGAACGGCCACCTTTACACAAAAAACTCATCAAATGGACGTTTTGAATCAACAAACTTAATATCAAATGAAAACAAATGCTCCAAATATCATAATGCATTGAATATCGTCAATAATTGACCGAACTTGTGTACTTTCAATAACAAGCGAAATTCATAAAACTACGTGAGTGCAATGAGTAAGACGAAGACAGAATATGGGTATTCCCCAGAGACTCACTCCGTCGCCGCGCAGCGTGACAGCGTCACTAGACTGGTTGCGCCACCAAAAGGCCGTGTGTTCCCCGTGTTAAATCGAAGTGCCAAAGAGTAAAATACTGTAAATCCAATAATACAGCCAATAGCGAGGTGCAATTACTGGCAAGGCACCAGTTGGACGAGAGAGCGCCAGTTGGACGCTCTTTGGTTTCAGAATGATTTCATATACACCGATATTGCTGCAATATCTTGAAAATTGAATGTCATTAAAAGGAAATTTTATATATTCCTAAGATATGAGATCTTTTTCATTTTCTGGGGGTTGTGCAACCGTGCAACCTAAACACAAGTTGCTACTGCTTCCATCCCAGATGTCGTTTCACTTTCGACTACTCTTCTGAATAGTGGGTTTCTAAATTGTCGCTGATTCAATCAGTGAGAGCAAAGTCACTGATATCTTCAGTCGAAATGTGTAGTTTTGCTGACAATCAGTGAATACGTGAACCTTTTCAAAATGACCGCCAGCATTTCACTGGTTGTCAGTGGCCGCGCCACCATACCGACTGGTCCAGTCATTCACGTGCTGTGTTGTGAATGTACGCAAAATCGCACGGCGGAGCCAGTGGAATAGAGGTTTCCTGCGAGAAAACTGACCTGTGTCTGAAGATTGTTTTAATTGCATTAGGTAAGTAGTTTTCGCTTTTCTGTGACTCGTCTTGTTGATAACTGTGAGACGTTTTATTTTATGGTGAGCATTTGTCCATACTAAGGAATAGGTTATGAACACGTTGTTAATATCACGTATTTGTTTTTGTTATTAACTTGGAAACTTCTTATGTAACTTAAGAGTTTTAATGTAACTGTTTGGTGATACAGTGTGAAATATCTGACGTGCAATGGATAATTTCGTTTATGAAATTTGTAAAAAGTCCAAAATGCTCTCGATTACACCACAGCAGAGCCGGGCATGCCAGCAAACTAATAACTCATTCTTTGGTTTTTTCAATTTAGTTTGACACCAGTCCAGGAGTGGAGTTTTGAAGAAGTGTAAGAGAAAGTGCTGGAGCTAACTGGGGACTCTAACAATGTGAATATTTTGAAAGGTATTTTAATTTGCCAAAGACTGCTGTAATACTGATTTATTTTGATCAGTGTTCCTTGCTTTCCTTAGTCACTAAACACATTATATTTTACTCATTTACATGGCAAGGCTAGTTTGGCAGAGGAGTGGGAGTGCAGAAGGTACATCAAAGCCATTTGCCACTCCTGAGGTTCCCAATCCAGACCTCATAATAATTCTGCCAGTTAGTATGATCTTGTATGTAATCTGAAAATAAAGTAACCATTTTTTCCTCGCATAACTTCTTGACCTATCTTTTTTTCTGTTTTAGGAGGGCTCTAATTTGCATCTGGAGGAATTGAAAAGGAGAAAAACCTTCAAGAAAAATGTCCAGCAATATTTGATATGGGTGAAAGGATAGAAAAACTATTCGTGTTTTGTTCAGGGTGATGGTTGGTTTTAACATCTGCCCTTTTTTTTTTTTAATAATAATAATAATAATAATAATAATAATAATAATAATAATAATAATAATAATAATAAAATATTCCTTCACCCATTTCAGCATTTGACTTACTGTTTAAATTAATATTTACAACAAATTTGGCATACTCAACATCATTAGCAATTTTTTTTCATTTTTAGCAGTATATAATGATTATATCCTTCAAATATTTAATTTGAAATAAAAACTCAGTTGGGTTTCTGTAATAACCCCCCCTCCTGGGAAATGAACAATGCTTTTGCAATTGTTCAATTATCATAACCTTCTACCATTGGAGTTATTTTTGTTATATCGTAGAAATTTGATTCTTTGGTTCTGTGTCCGGTATTGACTTCATAGATTGACTTTAAGATTTTCCCAATATCGAGTATGGCCCAATTCTCAATTCATCTAATTTCTTCCTATTCAGGCGATTTTCATGTTCTATGTACACAAGATCTCCATTTTTAATTCAATTTGTCTCCTGTGTAGGTTGAATATTTTTTGTTGTCATTATGAAGTTTTATTGTATTCTTGAGTGCTATTTTCCTCTCTCTTTCTAAATCTTCGGCTGTGCATTTTATTTTTAATTCATGCGGTAGGATATTTATGGTTTTACCCTCTAGCAAGTATTTTGTTGAGAATTTTGTCACTGTATGCTCTGTCTCGTATTTCTCCACAGCTCTTTTCACAATAGTTGTCCATAGCAATAGCAGCCTCTTTGTTAGTTTCATTCATAATACATCTTATTTTATTCACTAAAGTCTGGTTTAATCTTTCATTGAGACCATTGGAGAAAGGCGCATCTATGACAGTAAAACTCAATTTTATTTTTTTCTTTACTTGGAATTGTTTTAATTCTTTTGAATTTATTCCTGGATATTGATCCGTTAGTACCATCTGGACATAATGGTTTTTTGTTACTTCCTCAGTTAGTTTTATGAAGTCATCAGCGTTTTGATTTTTTGATGTTAAAATATAAGTATATCTTGTGAAATGGTCGACCAGTAGGTGTAGGTATTTTTTTGTTGACCGGGATCCTCCATAACCTCCGATGGTATCTATAGAAACTATCTTGAATGGGTACATTGCTCAACCTAGGTGTGACATTAATCCGTATTTTGATTTTCTTCATGATTTATTCTTTAAGCAGATGTCACAAGTTTCACAAATCTTCTCTATGTTTATGTTTATATTTTTCGCTGTAAAGAATGGTGTTACTTTATTTATCATCTGCGCTCTTCCCAGGTGACAATAAGTATTGTGTACATATTTTAGTAATATTTTACTAAATTCTTCTGATAATGAGAGGTTTTCTCTTCTTTGAAATTTTTATAATAAATTTCATTTTAGAATATTAGTTTTTTCTTATTGTTTTGTAGTTTTGTGCATCTTCTTTGATCCTTTTTTATGTCTTCTAATTTCACTAGGTTTACTATTTTTAATATGTCATCTGAATTTTCATCAGGCTCTAGAACTGGATGCCTGTTTAAACAGTCTGCCTCTTGGTTTAATTTTCTAGGATTATATTTAACTTTAAAATTGTATTGGGATAGATAGTATGTCAAATCACCCAGTTCTTAATCTGTTATTGCTTTTATATTTAAATTTTTTAAAGGTTTATGATTGGAGTGTACCAAAAATTCTCTTCCAAGTAGCCAATGTTGCCAATATATCACAACCTTTTTTATTGCCAAGCACTCAAGGTAAATTGCTTTTTTTCCCTTTTGAGCTTCACTCAATTTTTTCGAAAAATATGCCACTGACTTATTATCCCCATTTTTGTCCTTGGTTTAGTACAGCTCCGATTTCTTTTATGCGTGCGTTCTTTTTCCAATTGTTCCATTCTGATTCTACTGTATTTTTCAAAATCATACTTGAGTACCAATCTGCGCTTGCATTGTCAAGGGAAAATTTTAGAATTTCTCTTCCACAAAACAGCGTTCACACTCTTTTTCAAACTCATTTATCCATTGGCATGCGTTTGAGTTTCTTCCATTAAATATCTATATATTTAAAAAAATAAAGCATTCTGCCATGGCTTCGTTTGGAGCTTCTACTGAACCGATTGTAGTATTTTTTCCTTTAAATGAAAGAATGTGATCCCTAGATGTGTTATCAGATATTGTTTGTGTTGATTCACCAACATTTACGGTGAAAATTAATTAATTAAATCATTCTTTAATAGTACGCTTATCAATAGTCAATTGTTTTCTTTCAAAGGGTGGCAGTTTCAAAATCGATATACATGAGTGCATAGATGTGAGTCCACGCTGCTTGATGTTTTGTTTTCATTGTTGAGATTTGTTTACAATTCATCAAGGTTTTGTTTCAGTGTAATAATCGCATTGTGGTGTTGACAGTTTGCATGTATTTGCTTCTGTGGTGTATTTTGTACAGAACATTCGCACAGTGGGGTTTGCTCGGTTGTACTTTAGTGAAGTTGTTTACAGGTTATGTCGTATTTCGAATCGTTGTCCACGCGCCCCAAAAGACGCAAACGTACATTAACTGGTCGCAGGGAAAGAGAAAGTCAGCGTAGGTGTCGTGTTAGTGAAGTCATTTCCTTTTCTATTGGGTCATTCTCTATGAAATGTCAGTTTTGTTCTGCTTTGTACGTTCCATGTGAGAGAAATTCTGCAAACGATTTACTATGTGTTGCTTAAATGGGAAAATAAGTATGCTTTCGAGCAATATGCCAGAAGAAATCAAACAGTTGGTAATAGGAGATGATGACACATCAAAAAACGTTAGAAATAATATCCTTCGGTATAATAGTGCTATATTGTTTGTGCCGATATTGCATTGCTACCTGGTCATGGGCCATACGTGTTCAAAATTTTGGGAACACCTCATCACAGAATATCTTCGTTATACCCTCAAGATCCAAACAATGCAATATATTGTGAACATTAGTCTGGGTACAGTATTTTACATTTATCTCAGATCTCACCGTCAAATTTTGACGGGTTCTCACTAGTATATTTAAAAAAAAATAAAGCATTCTGCCATGGCTTCGTTTGGAGCTTCTACTGAATTGATTGTAGTATTTGTTCCTTTAAATGAAAGAATGTGATCCCTAGATGTGTTATCAGGGATTCTGTTGATTCACCAACATTTACGGTGTAAATTAATTAATTAAATCATTCTTTAATACTACGCTTATCAGTAGTCAATTGTTTTTTTCCAAAATGCTGTTTCAAAATCGATTATATGAAACGCTAGATGTGAGTCCACGCTGCTTGATGTTTTGTTTTGATTGTTGAGATTTGTTTACAATTCGTCACGGTTTTGTTTCAGTGTAATAATTGCATTGTGGCTTTGACAGTTTGCATGTATTTGCTTTTGTGATGTATTTTTTAGAGAACATTCGGACAGTGGGTTTTGCTCAGTTGTACTGAAGTAGTGAAGTTGTTCACAGGTTATGTCGAATTCCGAATAGTTGTCCACACGCCCCCCAAGAAGTAAACGTACACTGGATGCAGAGAATGAGAAAGTCAGCGCAGAAAATGTCAGTTTTGTTCTGCTTTGTACTTCCCATGCGAGAGAAATTCTGCAAACGTGTTTACTCTGTGTTGCTTAAATTGGAAAGTAAGTTTACCTTCGAGCAATATGCCAGAAGTAATCAAATGACACATCAAAAAACTTTAGAAATAATATCCGTCAGTATAATGGTGCTCTTTCTTTTGTGTTATATCGTGTATTATTGGAATATGTGGGCCATTTTGCATTGCCACCTGGTCATGGACCATACGTGTTCAAAATTTTGGGAACTACACATCACAGGATTTCTTCGTTATAACCCGAATATCCGAACAATGCAATTTAATGCATTATTTAATGCATTAAATTAATATTTAATCTGTTTTAATAAATCGATATTGACTTTATTTTCAACTTTTTATCGAACGGCATCTACAGATTTGGCCCACCAACCTCTATTTTATCGTGGTATAATTCCTTTACACTCCCAGTATTCCGTGAAGAATACAGTATGCCTATTCATATTATCTTCAGATAAGTAAATATCTCATAAGAGAAAAACACACATTTATTTGGGTAACTCCATCCCCGATTTTGTATAATCATTTAACTTGAGTTCAATATCTCGAATTGTGTGTCAATGGAGTTGTACCACTATTAAAATAACACATCCATAGATAATATTGGAGTGTAAATTGTGTAATAAATCACAATGTAAAAGGAATTGATGAAAATTATTTTATTTTTTTATTTTTATTCTATATATTGATAGAGCTAAAACGTCCATTTAAATTACCTTGCACACTCTTTGTTTGCCTTTCAAAAAATGTATAGTTTTGTCTCTCCAAAATCATTTCCAATTAATCGATTGTTTGTTACTTTTCAATCAATGAATAGATCAATTAAAATTGTATTTTCTTTCGATTACAGTTCATCAATTACAATTAATTGAAAGAGTTTTGCGTTCTACGCGAGGCGACTTTAAATCACGGAGTTGCGTCGAGCGGCCGAGCGGCCGGCGGCGGCCTCTACTGCCAAAGGCCTCATTCACAATGCAAACTTAAACGTAACCGTAACGTAGCCGCAAAACCTAGAAATGGGTTATAAAGCGAGATCATTCACAATGCCTTGACGTAAACGTAGACGTGACTTACACTTAACGTAGACGTACACTTAAGGAGCTCGCAAGCTCCAAGCTTCTACGTTTAAGTTTACGTCGAAATTCTACCGAAGACCAATCAGAGAGCAGCATGAAAAACAAAAACAAATGCACAACAAAATCCGCGAGAAGGAAGGTCGACTCCAGATCGATTCTTGTTAATGCGTGTGTATTGGTGTGTATAGTTGAAAGGTAGAGCAGAGAAGTTTGTGGAGTTTTGGTACGAGTTGCGAAGTGTTGGTTCGAAATGGCAAACAAAATTGTGACCTTCGACGAATTAATAATTAGTTTAGTGCAAGAAAATCCGTGCATTTATGATAAAGGACATGGAAGTTATAAGGACATCATGTTGAAGGAGAACATTGCATTTAAGGGATGAACCCACCAACGCCTTTCTCTGTGCCTCCTTCTTTTTTTTAAATAAAGCGCCCCTAAAATTAATGCTGCAGAAGCTTGCAACAGCACAAGCTGCACGCCCACATCTCTCTCCATGACAAAACCTGAACGTGGCGTTAAATATATTTGCGGTACACAATTTAAAGCTCACTGCTCGCATATAACCTCAATAGGTAGGGGCGCAACAGCTGTTCGCAAATGCAAAAGGCGAAATCGATAGGGGAGTCGAAAAAAATGCTAGAAACGAATCGATCAATATGTTGAATTCTGATTGGTTCAGGCAAAACCTACGTTCCAGCTTACGTTTGCCATTGTGAATGCTCGTTTTTACTTCAAAAGTTTACTGCATAAGTTTACGGCTTACGTTACGTTTAAGTTTGCATTGTGAATGAGGCCTAAGCTGGCGAGAATAGCCGAGAATGGAGCGGTTCCCACTCTTGAGGGAGTCCATCGTATAGATTTCAACAGGCAGATAAGCAGCTCGCGCGCCTTCTGACCAGGGACCGAATACCGAAATAATAGCGGTAAAGGTATTTATACCGGTATACAAATACCTTTATCTCTATTATACCTTTATTCAAAATACCTTTAAAAATACCGGTATAAGACGTCAAATACCGGTATTTTTAGAGGTATTTTACCTTTATCCGACGTCTATACCGGTAAAATACCTCTATTTAAAGGTATTATACCGGTATTCTCTCATCAAAATACCGGTATTTTCATAAGAAAATACCGGTATTTCAGTAGAATCATACAGGTATTTGGGGGAAATTCATTGTGATTTTTTCCGCTGAGATGGCTTAGAGGAAACAACTATTTACATAGCAGAGTTTCTGACCGGGAGGTCCTAGGGTTCGAGTCCCGAGGGTGGCGGATTTTCGACACACATTCTAGCTAGGTCGAGTTCTGCCGTTGACTGGGAAGTCGAGTTCTGTCGTCAGACATATGGACCAGCCAAGGGTCTTTCGCAGACATCAACACGAGCTCGTTCGCTGACCTTGGACCTCACGTCCGGGCGCAGAGCTCGGCGACACGTGATAGAGTGTTGAAAATTCATCGAATTTCTCCGTATAAATCTTGTCCTTTCTGGTGGCGATAAAAAATGGAGAAACGTGTCTTCTTATCCATAAATTAGTCTTCCCACGCATACCAAACTTCCTTCTTGCACGACTGTGTTTATCACTAAATACGATTATTTGCTTAAATTTGATCGTTTCACTAACATTCCCGAAAATAATTGTTTCAGTTGGCCCAGTTTCCCTATTCTGCACCATAATTAATAATTATAATTATATATATTAATTAATTTTATGTAATTATTAATTATAACTAAAAAATATTCAAAATTGACATTGAGCGCTAATAGACATTAACTATTCTTACGCGAGGAAACAGAAACGTTATGTTTAATTCAAAATTAATGATTGAAGCATGTTTAATTTACATCCATGTATTATTTAAGAAATTTCATTAAGAAAAAATATTAATAGTACTATATAATATTAATTAATTTTAATAAATATTTTAAAATATTAATACTAATTAAATGTTAAATGTTTGCATTAAATTTGTGTAAATTAATTTATTATTTTGTTTGTTAATTGATAAATTTATTTAAATTAAATGTTAATTTTAATTAAAAAGTAAAAATGTTAATATTAATAAACTCTTATTAATTAATAATGTTAGTATATATTTCTTATTATTAAGGAAGAACCTTCTCGAAATGGGCTCCTCCAGATGCAGTTTACAATGTAAGCTACCCGCGTAGAAGGGAACCTTTGCCCACATGCAATGTTAATAGCTAATAATAATAGTAATAATAATAATAATAATAATAATAGTAATAATAACATAATTATTTACTTTTATTACAAATTTTCTCAATATTTGCAGTTAATGTCAAAATATATTAAACCCTTAATATAAACTAGGAAAATAACATTTAATATTTGCCCTATTTATTAATGTATAATTAAGATTTAATTGCGAAATGAAGTAAAAGGAAATCATCTTTTAATAATAACAAAACGGCCTGAAAGCCTGAGCGTTCGTGATTATCTCAGGGTGTCAACGCTTCCTCAGTTCGCCGAAGGAGGGGTCGGAGAGGGAAGAAACGGTCCTACGCCTACGGCACGGCGCATACGTTGACAGCCTCTCCATGTGCGAAATACAAAGACAGGCTTAGGTCATCTCTCAGGTCAGATGGGAGATAGCTCGATGAAGGTCACTAAGAAAAGGTTCTCTTCAATGGAATCAATAATTATTATTTCATATTTCAACTTTTCCGAAGTTTAAATTAAGAGAGGGTTTCATTACATACAACGTATGAAAAACGTAAACGCCCGAACACAAAACATTTACAGTAATAAGAATAGAATTTATATATAACAACATAATAATATAAACAATACATAATAACATATACAATATATAACAACATAATAATATAAACAAAATAATAATTTAAACAATAAATAACAATTATGAAATGATATTTGATTAATAAACATTTTGTGAGATATTATTAACTAAAGTAACCTATTTTTTCAACATGTATGAATGGTAAGCTATATTTCTTCATTGAAAATACCGGTATAATACCGGTATAACCTTTATGGACGTCCATACCGGTATAGACGTCCTATAGAGGTATTTTACCGGTATAAAAGAATAAAGGTATTTGAAAAAGGTATGGAAAAATACCGGTATTATACCGGTATTTTTTTTACCGGTATTCAATACCATTTCGGTCCCTGCTTCTGACACCGCGAAAGCAAGCCGGCGAGAACGATCGATAATAGAATGCGTTTTGTCCAACTCAGCAAGAAATTCAATGTTGATATCCAATTTATTGTTGAGAAATCTCGATTTGAAGAATTATGTATTTTCTTTTACATTTTTATACTTTACACATTATTTATGAACATGATAAATTGCTCGATGATTGTTGAACCTAGAGTTATGGTAACCCATTCATCATGTCATGAAAATATAAAGGTGCACAAACGATAATTATTTGGCAATGTGAAGTACTGTATTTTCTCTAGCGGAAATCATTAATTTATAAATGAGTAAAATTTCGTCCTGCGCTTTTCGTCAAGCTTTATGTTTCTTGATCCCCAGCCATTCGTTTTACAGCAAAAGTTATCAGAATAAAAGTTGTAAAGCACTCAATTTACTTTGAAATACTTTGTACATTTGCTATTTTATCTGTAAACTGATCCAAAGTTATTGCAATTTCAAAGTTTCATGTTAGTTCACACATTTTGGAAGATATCCCCATGTAGCACTTTCTCTTCTTTGAAAGGTTATTCGACGTTTTACTTGAGCTCTATGTTGTGTATTATCACTTACAAAACCCGAGGAGAAGAAGATAATTGAATAATAATTTCCGTTTGTGGCAATTGATGTGTACAAAAATGTTTCTCTACACCATTGAAGATGTTTGGTACGGTACTCACATCAAGGGAGCAGCACAATGATATTGGGGAAGTGCGCAATACAAAAGATGCAGCTGATATTTTTAAATTGATAGCATGGCTGGAAGATCATTCATCTTTCCTTAAAACCAGCTAAATAATGTCGACAGCTGTAGTAATGGGGGGGGGGAGACAGTTGACAACGTTAATCCTAATTAAAGTAGTAAGAAAGTAATAAGTAAAGCGGCTTACTTGCCATTTTTAGATGTAAAATTATCAGATGTAAAGTCAGGGCACTCCCACATTCTTCTATTAATTCGTCCATCCACGTCCACGATGGAAACGTTTGAGGTGACCCTTTCACACTGTTCCGAAGGATTTCCATTAGTAGAGTACTGGAAATCCCCGGCACATCGCAACCCTTCCTCCTCTTGTGGCTTTTACCAAGGATGGTAACAGAAACAAAATTAAGAGAAATTAGGCACTTCGTTACTGTTTCTTGTGCACAGAAAGCACAGAAGCGCGGCGAAGAAATCTATTGACTAATAACGAAACCGCCTCTCTAATGAAACTTCACTGCAGCTGGGAATTTAGTTCCGTTACAGGAACGAAACTACCCTCATGGATAGTTTCTACTCAGGTGTTTTATTCAAGATTCAAATTCGTTATTTACAATTCGTGACGTCACAAAAGTATTTAGATTCGCTCCCAGAGACACAACATGCAAGTAGTGTTTTGGCGACCTTTCATGACCTCACAGTCTGTCAAAAAGCGGAAATCGCCGAGTGGCCGTTACTCGTGCCCGGCGCCGCCGCTATCAGCCGATCTGTCGGCAGTGCCCGTTGCCTCAGAGGGCAGACGAAGCGGCAAAAACGTACGTTTTCGACGTTCGGACCGACGAGGAGGTTGAACACATGCGTGAATAATACAAAGACGTGGGTCCCTTAAAATGTAACCTTGATATGTGATATATAAATAAGAAACATACTTTGCATTTTTGAAACAAATGTTCACAATAATGGGGTCTAATAAATATGTCAAAATATAGAATGTAACCCAATGTCATCAGGTGTGTACGTACACTGTATGTTTCATTTTCAGTTTCCTTGATAATGTCATTGGTTTGCGATATCCTTACAACTGACGTTAAGAGAATTATTAAAAACGCGTGTCACTACACTTCAAACTAAAAAAAAAAAGACATATGGACCGGGAGCGGTAGCTCAGTGCATCAACTGATGTCACTACAGCGCCTCTGACCGGGAGGTCCTACGTTACACTCCCCAAGGCGGCAGGATTTTATTTTATTTTATTTTATTTTATTTATTTTACGTCAAAAAAAACAGTTAAAAACTGCGTATGACGTGCTATGGGGAAAAGTGAATTGTGTGCACATTTTCAAAATTCTGTGATCCCTACACTAAGTCATATACTACTTAAATTTTGAATTAAAAAAAAAACTCCCATGTAATAAAATCTATTTTCAAGGATAAACAAGCAATAAATTTTGAATTTTGAAAGGGAGAAAAAAAAAACAAAAAAATTCCATGTAAAAAAATCTATTTTCAAGGTATTTTCACGGTAATGGTAGAATTCCTAGATGAATAAAGAGAAGCTTACATGAATCACGTGGGAGGGATTTGGTTATTATTCGTACAATTCGTTTTTGTAATCTAAAAGTCTGGGAGCTATAAGATGTATTTCCCCAGAATATTATGCCATATCTCAGGCGGGAATGAAGTATACACAACGAGCAGTATGAAGGCTGACTGAATTTGCAAGAATTCTGAACGCGTAGCATAATGAACTTAATTTTGTGTTCAATTCATTTAAATGGACGTTCCATTTAAGGTTTGACTGAATTGAGAGACCTAAAAATTTTTTTGCCTTAACATCAGTCAATGGTACACTGTTCATTTTCAATGGAGCACAGAATTGTTTATTTGTAATGGAAAACTGCATTAAACCGTTTTCTTTTCGTTTACTATTAATTTGTTATTTCGGAACCAATTTGAAACATCTGATATTGTACTATTTACGGTTTCTTTATTGCAAAGGATGTTCGTATCATCCACAAAGAGAACCGTTCTTCCGTTTCGAATCGTCGAGGGCATATCGTTTACGTAAAGTAGGAACAGAATAGGGCCTAAAATCGATCCTTGAGGAACTCCACATGCAATGGGCAAAGAGTCGGAAAGGAGCGTACGTAATGTTCCATCATTCCAGTAAGGTATTTCAACTCTCTGAGATCGTTGTTTAAGGTACGAACATAACCAATCTAGAGCAATACCACGAATTCCATATGAAGGTAATTTGGAAAGTAAAATGTCATGATCAATGACGTCAAAAGCTTTTTTTAAATTTTCGACACTAGCTTTTCAGCTAGGTCGAATTCAGTCGCTGTTTGGAGGATAATTCTAGCGGCCGGCTGCTCTGATTGGTAGTTTCCCGTAGTTTCTCCGATCAACACCAGGCGAGTGCCGGAGCAGTACCCTATCAAACGGGCCACGGACCGCGCGCGATCTGTCCTTCCTCTTCCTTGTCCTATCCTCTCCCCTTACACACACACACTTACACTAACATGCACCACACTACCACATATTTCGGGAGACCGGTCGGGAGTTTAGAGCTTGTCCCGGCTGGGGCGGTGCCCTGCTGGTGGGAGAGTCCTGGTTAGGGGGAAACCCCACTAGCCGACGGTAGATCGGCGCCGGATCTCGCCATCCAGCAGGGGAAGATCACCGCCATCTCCCGAAAAAAACATGCACTACACTAACAGGACTAATGACCGAAGCAGTTGACGCGCCCGGAAACACGACAAAATCAAATCAATCAAACCAACGAATATGGGCTTTGCCATCAGTAGTGAAAGAACCTTCGCGCTAGAAAATGACACCCGTTGATAGACCTTGCATAACGTTCCACGCACAGCCGAAGATACAATTTTCAAAAATAAAAGAAAAATTGAACCCCTTTTTTCCAAAATGGACATTCCTTGGTCGATCTAGATCGATTTTGAAAAACATTTGAGAAGTGTTGCGATTTTCACAAACATTCTTTAAAATTTGGGGGGAATGTACATGAAGACACTGGGACTTTTTAAATTTTTCTCAAAAATGGCTCAAATTTTTTTCTTTAATTTTCTTCAAAGAATAGAGTAAAATACACTTATAAAAGTGGCACATGTCCGATTTTCACTGAAAACTCTGAATTTTAGAAAATCGCAAAAGATTTAAATTTTTTCGGCGTCTTCCTACAACTACTAAATGGAAGATAGAGATTTTTCTCATCTAATGAGATTTGTCCTCCATAATTAGTTCTTTCATTAAGGTTATGTACATTTTTATGAAAACTTTTCGAGTTTTCGCGCAACATTGCGTGCAAAATGTGCAATATTAAAAAATAACAAAAACAAGAAGTACTATGTAAAATGACATAAACAACATATTGCTCTATTTTTTTAAAAAAATTACAAAAATGCATTTTTACTTTCTCGTGTACGTGCGTATATACGATACGTAGAATATAAAAAGTTATGTAATGCTGCGTGAAAAAACGGCAGATATTCGGCAGATTCATTGCCCGGCCTTTACAACAAAAAAGTAGATTAATCCAGTTGCTAAATTAAGAAAAAATCCTCTAACACATGATATAGCCAGAATCCCTGTTCTGCGCCTAAACCGTGCGTAGGATTTTTTCTACATTGAAAAAGCCTCTGACGTTATTGCGTGGAACTTGTTAAGAAGCCCCAGTAACATTTTCAACATTTTCTAAAAAACGACTCCAAATATTTTCTTTAAATTTCTTGTAAGAATAGAGTTATTTACATTTATAAAAGACTAAATACACTTATAAAGGTGGCATAGGTCCAATTTTCGCAGTTAACTTTAAATTTTCGAAAATTGCGACAATTTGAATTCTTTTCGGCGTCTTCCTACAACTACAGAATTAAAGATACAGATTTTTGCTTCAAATGAAATTTGTTGCTCAAAATCAGTTCTTTTAAAAAGGTCATGAAAATTGTTTTGAAATTTTCGTTAATTGTAATTGTGCATTTTTTAGGCAACTTCTTACAATTACAATATTGAAGATAGAGACTTTATTTCAAATAACATTTGATATCCATAAATAGTTCTTTCATTAAGGTCATTAAGATTTTTTTGTAAATTTTAGTAGTTTTCGTGCAATAGTGCGTGCAATATTTTAAATCTTTTAAAATTACAAAAAACAAATTTTTAGGAAAAGGCTCCAAATTTTTTTCTTTCAATTTTTGGTACGGTTAGTTCTAAACAAACCCTTTACTATAACATAAATAAATTGCTCTAATAATTTTTTTAAAAAATTACAAAAAATATAATTTTTTGAGACTTTTTTCTCACGTCGGTAATTTTTACATTATAGGCAATTTCTTCACGTTCTTGTATTTATGAGTACATGTGCTTTTAATAATCTCAAGTAAATGCTCTTGAAAACTCAACAGTTTTCTGTAAAAAGCGCATAAAATTCATCATTTTCAGAAACGCTAAAACGCCATTTTCTCAAAAATGGCTCTTTTTTTCCAAATCTTTCTTCAAAAGAGTTTTCTGTTAAAATGATCTTAAAATTTTGCATTTTCAATAGATTTCTGAGGAAAATGGCTTCAAATTTCGCACTTACAGTTAAGCTTACGGCGTTTTCTTAAAGACGGTTCCAATTTTTCCAAAGAAATTTGCTATTTAGCGAAAGGTTTTAGCCTTCTTTAATATTCTTAAAATAATATTTCTGTTCCACTGTTTGGAAACCAAAGAGTTGAGAAAAATTTCAAAAAAATGTTTTTTTGCGAAAATGAGTTCAAAATTACGCATTTTTAGAAAAGCTCAAACGCCATTTTCTCAAAAAACGGCTCCATGTTTTTTTTTTCAAACGTTTCCAACGGATAGTGGTAATGGCACTGTTTAATATGACGTCAAGTCCATTTCAGGGTTGTCTTTTTCAAAAATTATACAAATGTAATTTTTTTATATATCTCCTACGCCGTTAATATGCAAATTTCAATGAATTTGTATACATTATTGAATTTGTGAATGGAGGTTCTTCAAATTACTTCAAATAAAGTTTTTCAATTCAATTCAATTCAATTCAATTCAATAGATGTCTGTGAAAGAAAGCTTCAAATTTCGCATTTACAGTAAAGTTTAACGCCATTTTCTTAAAATCAGTTCCAAATTTTTCAATGAAAATTGCTATTTAAGACAAGGTTTTATGGCCAAGTGCACCAACATTGGTTAAAATTTAACTCACGTTAAGTGTTAACTTAACGGCCTTTATCTCAGATTTCTAATGCACCAAAGTTTAACGTTCGTCTTAATATTTCTTAGCTGCCGTTAAGTTTAATCGGGGATTTTTGGCCCGTTTGTAGTTTTAAAGGGAGTTAGTAGTGGATTTGCAACGGCGTACTGAACAGTTTGTGACGATCGTGAATTCGACGACATATTATGATTATTTGTTTCATCAAAGAACCCAAAGGACAAATGTGATGGATAGAGGTGATCCTTTCAATGACTGCAGCGAAAAGAAGTTTCAAGAAAGGTTTCGTTTATGCAAAAGTACAGTGTTGCATTTGGTTGAGATATTGAGTGAGAGGTTTGAGTTCTCTACCGACAGAAACTTTCCAGTTTCTCCTATGAACAGTCTTACCTGCTTTAAGATATTACGCCAAAGGTGCATTTAACATCTTAATTATTGACGTGGGAAATATGCACAGAACCACAACACAGTGAATTGTGCATCAAGTTAGTGCAGCAATAGAATCTCTCAATGCACAGTATATTAAATTTCTCGCAACAACTGCAGAAGTGTAATTAATGGTCTGTCTGTAATGGATGGAATTTACAATATTCACGGTTTTCCTCGAGTGTTGGGACTATTGACTGTACTCATATTCGAATAAAATCTCCATGTGGTGATTATGCAGAGACATTTCGAAATAGAAAAAAATATTTTTCTATTAATTGTCAAACTATGTCTTAGCACCATTTACTGATAAGAGAATTTTCGCTAGGTGGCCTGGATCTGTGCATGACAGCACGATATTTAGAAATTGTTTTCGAAGAGCACAGTTTGAGAATGGGGTCATTAGGAGCGAATTTCTACTAGGAGACGGTGGGTATGCCTGTCAGCCATACCTTCTAACTCCACTGCAAAATCCTACGACACGTGCTGAGAGGGCATATAACACAACTTACATCACAACGAGGAATAGTGTTGAAAGGCGGTATGGAAACTGGAAGAAGCGCTTCCCTGTTTTATCAATAGTTCTGCGCTATAGTTTACAAAAAGCGTTGACTATTACAGTGGGCACTGGAGTATTGCATAATATTGCAATTATTTCTCGGGAGGAAAACCCTCCAGATGATATTGAGATAACAAGACTGCTGCATGAGTTACAACTCACAAGAGAGCCTGATATTCTAAATGATAAACCAGTGCATCTCATGCATTTAATGAATAGACATGATAATACAAGCGGAAGAGAAGTACGACAAGCTTTGATAAATCAATACTTTTCTTAAATTTTTTGTTGTTGTAAAGTTGGACCAATGTGGTTAAGAAAAGAGTTGCCACTAAATTCTGTATCTCCTTGTTTTTACTCAGGCATTTAAAATAATCACTTTTATATATTTAATAATAGGAAGGGGTTGAACTAAGGGAGAATTATTTTGCGTCCACCATTATATTTAAATTCATTTTTGTACTACGATACAAAAAATATTAATTTTTATATATTAAAACTATTCAGTTTCTGATTCAAAACAATTGATATCATGCAATTAATGTAACAGTTTCAGAAGTGGGCAGTTTTAAAATGTTTGTGGACAAAAATAACACTCATTTGTCATTTCAAGAAGATATAAAAAAGTGAAATATATAAAATAAATAAATATTAGAAATTAAGAATTGCTTTATTTAAGTAGATATAAATTGTAATAAAAATAAATCAACTTTTGTCAAAATTCTTATTCATATTTTCTCAGTAACGCAGTTGCTCAGCAGAAACTTTCATTAGGAGCTCAAAATGCTGTTTTCCAATTTCCTTCACCTCCATACATTTTTTATTTTCTTTCTTCTCCTCCCTCATTTTAAAATCCGTATCCAAATACTCAACTCTTTTGTTGCACGCAGAATGTATAGGCCTCGTTTTAGGCTGGTACTTGGGAAGCCTTCTTCGATGCCATGGTTTAGGAGTGGTGATTAAAGATGATATAGAGCCATTGGCACTGGCACCGGCACCGCCACTTGCACTACTGCTACTGGCACTTACACTCGCACCACCGATTTGCACATGTGGCAGTTCATCTGTTGCTGAACTGGTACCTGCGACCGGTGTTGTAGACACCAAAACTGGGGCTGTTACACCAATTGGTGTCAGCGAATTTCCTACATCTACGACTGGCAGCTCCAGTTCTATGCAGTCATTTACAGCAACTGCATCACCGTGGAACTGCATCCGAGTCGAAGGCATTACACTCCGATGATGCACGAGGCCCAAGAATCCCCCAAACCCTCTCGTCACTTGCACTCAGGTTTTGTGGACAGGGCCCTCCTCCAGTTCTCAGAGCTGCGGCAAGAGCATCGGCTTTATTGCTTATAGCCTTCCGTTTAGTTTCCATAGCTTCAAGTCTTTAACTTGCCTTCTTCGCTCTTAGTAACCCCTGCAACATCAAATTTCGGGCATGAAATACCTATAATCATAGAAATATATTACGTAAATAGTACCTAACACTCATACACAAATATTGTAATATGACCACATGCTGTGTAGGTTAAGTTGCAATTATTACGAAATTGTATAAACATGTTTATTGAAAGAGCTATTTGACATTCAGCTTCCAATTGTACTAATAGAGAACACGTAAATAAAAAAATTACCTGGTGCCTTATAGAATTCTTTTTCTATTTCTGCCCATGCCACATTCTTTTGTTGGACGGAGACTCGGTCCGTTCTTTTATTTTCCACAATACTGTGGTATTTTTCCACCAGCTCCGGTAAAATATTTAACTCATACTTTGAGAAGTTGGCTGATCTCTGCCTCTTTCTTGGAGGATCCATTTTCTTCACGAAATTCAATCCACAATCGGTACGTACTCCGCGTGGGTCGAGTGGCTCCAATGTTTTGTAAGTAAAGCCTGGTTAAACTCACGCGAGGAAAGTCGAAGATCATCTATAACCGACAATCGAGTTCGTAAGAAAGTGCGTTCAGTAAAGGGAAGCACAATTTCAACGTTCCTTAGTTAAATCCCACTAGTTAACCGCCGTTACCGATGGTGCATGTGTTTTTCGAGTTAACAACCATTAAAATTTTACGTTCGTTACGTTACGTTCGTTAACAAGACATTTTAACTTAGGTCGGGGCACTTCGCCATTAGTCTTCTTAAATTTTATTAAAATAATATTTCGGTTCTACTATTTGCAAACCGTAAAGTTGAGAAAGTGTCAAAAAAATATATTTTGGGAGGCGATAGATGGCACCTGGCAAGAGGATTAGGAAAGGCCGTAAAGTCAGTCCACACCAAGGAAATTAGAAAACTTAACTACGAGAAAGTCCGTGTCGTTCTGTACCACATCTAGTTTACATTCTCGTATACATACGTATATACGGGAGTAATACTGGTAGTAAAGAGTTATGTAATGCTGACGAAAATCGATTTCGAGATTTGAACGGAAATACACGTTTGGGGGTCCCCTGATACCGAAAAAGGTGTTTTTTTTTTTTTTTTTTTTTTTTCAAAACGTCCGTCCGTCCGCCTGTCCATCCGTCCGTCTGTGAACACTACTAGCGCCTAAACTATGAGTACGATCTTTTCCAAATTGAAGAATTCCCTGTCCATCTGGCTCTAGTTGAAGCTTCGAAATTTTCAAAAACATTCTACAAAATTAAGGAATACTATTCATGAAGCCCCCCGGTCATTTTCAAATTTTTCTCAAAAACGGCTCCAAATTTTGTCTTTAAATTTCTTGTAAGAGTAGAGTAAAATACATTTATAAAGGTGGCATAGGTCCAATTTTCGCGGTTAACTTTAAATTTTCGAAAATTGCGACAGTTTGAATTTTTTTCGGCGTCTACCTACAACTACCGCATTAAAGATACAAATTTTTGCTTCAAATGAAATTGGTTGCTCTTAATCAGTTCTTTTAATATGGTCATGAAAATTGTTTTAAAAATTGTAGTAGTTTTCGGGCAATAAGGCGTGAAATATTTGCAATTTATAAAAAATAACAAAAACAAAATTTTCTCAAAAAGGGTCCAAATTCTTTCTTTAAATTTTTGGAACGGATAGTATGCACTGTATAAGACGACATAAACGCGATATTGCTCTATTTTCTTATTTTTTTCAAAAATTACAAAAATGTAACTTTTTTCTTGTCTCTCACGTCGGTAAAATTTACATTAGATCCGATTTCTTCACGTTTGTGTTTTGAGTACATGTGCTTTAACTTTATTTTCTCAACTTTTTGCTTTCCTAGTAGTACAACCGATTTATTAGTTCAAGAATATTAAAGAAGAGTCAAAAATCGTCCTAAAAGGAAATTTTCATTTTCATTAAGAAAATGGCGGTTAAGAATTACTGTAAATGCGAAATTTGAAGCTCTTTTTCACAGGAATCTATTGAGTTTTCTAAAAGCTTCATTTGAAGTCATTTGAAACACTTTCACTCGCAAATGTAATAATGCTTGCAAATTGATGGAAATGTCCATATTAACGGCGTTAGAGGTATTTCCAAAAAAATTTATTTGCGTAACTTTTGAAAACACAAATTAATACACTAAATTAACTTCACGTCTTATAAAACTGCGAAATTAACACTATCGGAAAATTTGAAGAAAAAAATGAAGTAATTATTGAGAAAATCGCGTTTGAGCGTTTCTGAAAATGCGGAATTTTGAGCTCATTTTAATAAAAAACTTGAATTTTCGAGAAACTTTATTTGACATTGTATAAAGCATCTGTACTCCTTACTATATTAATGGGAAGAAATCGCATTTAATGTAAATGTTAACGACGTGAGAGAAAAAAAAATCATTTTTGAAATTTTGGAAAAAAAAGAATGAGTAATAGCACGTTTGTCATGGAATAGGGTTCGTTTGGCACTAACCCTACCAAACATTTAAGGAAAAAAAATGAGCAGTTTTTGAGAAAATCTTTTTTTGCAATCTTTTAAAATTGCAAATATTGCACGCACTATTGCACGAAAACTACTAAAGTTTCCAAAAAATCTACATAATATTTATATTAAAGGCGATTTTTCCCATTATTATATTAAGGAGTCCTAGTGCTGTAAATAATATCAAATAAAATTTCTCGAAAACTCAACAGTTTTCTGTAAAAATTAGCTCAAAAATCAACATTTTCTGAAATGTTCAAACGCCATTTTCTCAAAAATGGCTCCAAATTTTTTCTTTAAACTTTTTCAATAGATAGTGGTGATGGCACACTTTAATATGACGTATTAGGGCGTATTCTTTTGTTTTTTCAAAAATTACACAATTTTTTTTATCAAATTGCGACACTAAAGTAAAAAGGTTATATCTGCACCGCAGTAAATTTTACAGGAGAACATTCCAAAGTTTTGGTCCTCTCTAAATCAAAATCTATTTTATTAAATGTACTCAAACTGTGTCAGTGTACTTAATATCCAAGCACGAAATTGTAGACTGATAATTATTCTAAAAGCATTGTAACTTTGGTAGAAACCAAGACCAAATTTTTACAGATAGAACGTTTTTACTCTCAATATTTATTTTCAAGTTCGTGCAAAAAGGTTATGTCTTTCAAGGGGAGGAAATTTGACTAATGTATTACTTAAATAATTGCAATTACCAATGAAACTGAAAGATTTATTAAATTTTAATGGATTTAAAGTAATCTGCTTGCATTTTAGTACAAATCTTTATAGTTATCAATAATATTGACATTTTTAATTTAATGTCATTACTGAGAATTAGCTAACTAGAAGAATAAAAAGTATTTATTTAATTACTGAATTACACTTAAATTTTCAATGATATTTTACATAGATATTAAAGTAAAATGTCATGTAGCAATAATATAATTTTTGTTTTTTCATCAATTCTTTGAAATAGATTTGATCAACTGTTGGCATCATTTCAACATGTAAGGTAAATCGGCTACATTTTCCTTATTAATATTTTATCTTTGGCCACGTACGTCTGCAAAGGCGGATAGGCGGGAGAACGTTTCGCCACCTACCTTATAGAAATGTGTGGTCGCACATTTAAGATGTAAAATTGTAAATCAAAATGTTTAATTTTATATTCTACTTCAGCTTGTCTGTGAGTGAATTTTAGTTGCGAAACTTGGGAGAACGATATTTTATTAAAATGCAGATCTTTGCTGCTTTTATGTAAGTCCTTGAAATGCATTAAAAGACTTAAATGACTTCTTGATATTTACTGCCAAAAGTATCCGTACGAAAGAAATCGGTGACCACAAATCACTAGCTTTCACAGCTTTCTCTACTTGGGAATGAACGTTGTCTTCTTCCTAAATACACGAGTGACCAGCAGTAGAGTATTTCATAACTATGTCATCGATTTGTGGGTGTCGTCCTTGGCTAGAGTCATAATTTGATTTTTGTTTTGGGGTACACAGCTCTCGCTCCACATTATATGTCCTAACATAGGTGAGTTTGCATTATTTTGTTTCCAAAATGTAGGAAACACATTTTCAATGTCATTTTCAGAACGGCCTGTGTAGATTTCTGTCTGCACAATATACATGTTTGGTTGGGAAAACATGAACTGGGTCTAGTAGCCCGATGCTATATTTGTTGTTTTTAGAACATCCCGAGGATCTATTTGAGAAATTAATGCAAAAGGAATGCATGTTAATGAACACCTGAGGAAGCCTGAATTATACCAACTAGTTCTACAACTAAAACCTCAGAACAAGACATACAAAATTGATGAGCTATAAATAGCTCATCATGACCCCAGTAGGGGTCATTCTGTCATCCGCCTTCCTCCTTAATGTGTGAACTGAATTCCATTGAAATGGCATGGGCAAAAAATTAGGACTTATAAAGGAAAGAAATGTATCTGGGGACATGTCGACAACAAAATTGTTAGAGCTTTCAAACTGGGCTATCACTCAAGTCACTATTGAAGACAGGAAGGGTTACTGCGCTCATGTCATGAAACTTGAAAATGAATACTGGGAAAGGGACGGTATAGTGCCAGATATTATAGACAGTATTATTATAAATATGGACTCGGATATCGAGTGTGAAGACACAGAAAATAGTGATAGTTCATCAGTGGACAATGATTAGGTAAGGTCAATGTCTTTAACTCAATAGTAGTGTCCATCTCTTCCCCCACTCCCTACCGTCGCTTCCTTTCTGTATCCCCACTCTACCCCCACTCCTTCGCTCATCGACTGGGACAGCGAAATGGCATGACGTCACAGAGCCGGAGACATCAGAACTCAACTGTACAGGTCATGTAAATCTTCTCGCTACCATTACAAACATCACAAAAAGTCATTTTTACTTAGAGGCCACGAAATCTTTCACGCTGTTAATATGCACATTTCAATGGATTATCTGCAGCGCCTCTGACCGGGAGGTCCTAGGTTCGAGTCCTCACGGCGACAGGATTTTGGACACTAGCTTTTCAGCTTGGTCGAATTCAGTCGCTGTCTGGAGGAGAATTCTAGTGGCCGGCTCCTCTGATCGGTAGTTTTCCGTAGTTCCTCCAATCAACACCGGATGAATGCCGGAGCTGTACCCTAACCAACGGGCCACGGACCGCCCGAGATCTTTCCTTCCTCTTCCTTATCCTATCCTCTCCCCTTACACACACGCACACACACATTAACATGCACTACACTACCACGTATTCAGGTCGGGAGCTTACAGCTTGTCACGGCTGGGGCGGTGCCCCGCTGGTGGGAGAGTTCTGGTTAGGGGGAATCCTGCTTGCCGACGGTAGGTCGGCGCCGGATCTCGCCATCCAGCGGGGGAAGATCACCGCCATCTCACGAGGAAAACATTAACTACACTTGCGGGACTAGTGACCTAAACTATTGACGCGCTCGGAATCACTAACTATTGCTCTACAACTCTCAAAAAAACCTTCCACTGCGCATGCCCGAACGTGGCTTCTCCCTCCAAAGCTCCTAATATTTCTCCGCCTGCCTGCGCTCTTTGTCACAACATAGCTCGCTCTCTCTCTCTGTCTTTTTCTCGTGGGTCGCGCGGTAATTCAACACTGCGAGTTTGGTGATAACTAACTGATGAGTGAGAAGGATCAGACGGAAGGCAGCTTACGTGTTTCTACAGTAGGGGTTGTCCAAACGATCAACAGAAAATAAGCCGTGTCTTGAAGAAGAGTTTCGGTCTCCAAGCCCTGTGTGACCGTGGCTAGTGAGCAGTGACAGTGTGCTTTACACAGTAGCTGCTGTTATTCACAAAAACCCAATTATTACAAATAATTCAAAGTATATCCACTGAAAAACGATAGGTCGTTTATCAAATAATCATTGAACATGGCCACATTCCTCTCCGTCATCCACCGTACCATCCAGATCTAAATCCAACAGAACCTGTTTGGGGATTTATAAAAGGGCGCGAGGCAGCAGAAATTGGTGCATCCTTAAAAGAAAAGGAAACGTTTTGCAGAGAAGCGTTTACACAATACAGTGCTGAACATTGGAAGAAAGCCTGCGAGCATGAGTAGGGAATAGAGGCGACATAATTCAGATAATGTGACGGGCCAACAAACGATGTATTCATTTCTTTGGACACTCCTGGAGTGCGAGTTCCTCTTTTGATGAAGAGGGCAGTGATGACGAGTGACAGTCAGCGCGATCGCTGCGTCTTGCAGTCGCCTCTCCTTGTCGCCTACGCGCTTCCTTATCGCCGAGAGAGGAAATCTCAGATGCCTCAGGGTGGGGGCAGCCTCCGAGACATTACCAAAGGTACGTCCGCCATGATGATTTTTTTGCGGTTCAGCTATAACCAGCCAACCAGAACATGGCGGGCTCTGAGCTAACTTAGCCCTCCCACGGAAATTCAATATGCACTACACTTACGGGACTAATCATCATATCATTTGCCGCGCCGGAAATCAATTCACCAACTATTATTTTCCTAATTGTTGTTTTTTCCTTTGTTTGTATTTTCCTAATTGTACATCTTATGTCAACCCCGCCTCAATTACACATTTTTCTCTGCCTACCAGATCAGCCTAATACTAACAAGTAAAACTCACCGAATTGATACTCAGATTGACATGAAATGTTGCCAGCTTGTTCAGCAGCTTTCGAAACTCATATATATATATATATATATATATATATATATATATATATATATATATATATATATATACACACTCGTGATATACTCGTATTTAAGGCTAAATGTACCGAAAAATACTTATAGGAAAAATCAATAGATCCCAGCACTATCACAGGGAATTTACTAGACCGATAACGTCTGAACAAATTGTCCGATTTTCGATCTGTAAACGGCACTGGACTCCTTTTTTAAAATAGAATTCACGCTACGATGCCGTTTTTTCAAAAAATATTTCCAAAAAAATTTTTTAATGATTTCTCATAGTTCCGGGAAGAAATTAAAAAATGTGGGCTTATAGCGCGATGACGACTTGCTTCCTGAATCCAACGCCGTGTCAATCATGCAAATCGGATGAATAGGAGCGGCGTAAAGTGAAATTTCGGAAAAAATACCTGATCCCCCCTTCCCTCTTCCCCCCTCCCCCCTTCCCACAGTGAACTTGGAGTGAGCATTCGCAACGATATTCGAGAACCACTGTCCCAGTGCCATATCGGATTTGGAAATCCCGGAACCCCTCCCCCACGGCCACTTTAGCCTAGCCCTTCGCGGCGGGCGCTGAAAGAACGCCCGCCCGGTGCCTAGTTTCTCACAGAGTAACAACCTGCTCCATGGTTTCACAATGGGCAAACTGAATCAGACCTGTAGAGATATTTCAAGATTTTCACCGTGAAATATAAAGATGGAGTCTCACAATTGTTATAAATCTTGGAAACTCAGTCATCGAAGTGAAGATTCGAAGGATTATATAGTACGAGTATATACACTTTACCTTCGATTCCTCTCCATTCGCGTGATTGTGATTATTATTATTATTATTATTATTATTATTATTATTATTATTATTATATAAGTCCTAATGTTTCGTTCTTTTCAAGTATTATATTTCTCTGCTAAGAAAGCAAAGGATAAAAGTTAGAGAACTCAGCAGGGTATTCCAGCGTAGACCAAGACAAGATAAACAAAAGTTTCTTCAAGAAATATAGCACGTCATACGCAGTTTTTAACTGTTTTTTGACGTTAAATAAATAAATAAATAAAAAAAGAAAAATGCCAAGAAGTGGAAGAACATAACAACATAAGGAGACCTAAAGAAATGTTCCGGGTCATTCGAAATATGACCAGGGAGTGTAAACTGGCAATGAAGAATAGGCAGGGACCGAAAAGGTATTAGATACCGGTAAAATACCGGTATTTTACATACCTTTTTCAAATACATGTTCTTTTATACCGGTAAACTACCTCTATAGGACGTCTATAACGGTATGGACGTCCATAAAGGTTATAAGGGTATTATACCTGTATTTTCAATGAAAAACAATAGCTTACCATCCATAAATGTCGACTAAATAAGTTATTTTAGTTAATAATATCTCACAAAATGTTTATTAAACTAATATACTTCTATAATTGTTATTTATTGTTTGAATTATTATTTTGTTCATATATAATACTCGGTTACTAATAATTAACGAAACGCGAATGATTCCACTAATTCTTGTTTAGTAAATATAATCTCCACTTCGTCACTGCACAATGTTCTCGCCCACTGAAAACTGCTCACCGCCCTCTTCCTACGCTTGGGCATATCGAATTGCCCTAGTGTAGCACGCAGCCCGCCGAAGAACGCGGCGAGATGTCTGCAGAGGTCAGAAAAGTCACGCTATCAGAACAGCAGTGTGCCAGAGGTGCGACCCTGCTTCCAGCTCAGAAGGGTGACTACACTTGAGCGCGTGCCCTGGCGGCGCTGGGCTTGGATAGAAAGGAGCGCGAAATGAGGAGCAAACATTCAAAACGTGACATGTCCACTTTACTCCTTTTCGAGAAAACGCAAAAATGTTATGTCATCAAAATTATGCAGATGTTTTATTTATACTTAATTCTGAATTATGTAATAATGATAGCTAAATATATTATTAATATAAAATTTAAATATTCTATGAACTTACATTTAAAGAAAACAACATTTATGTCAACTGGTAAAAAAGGAAACCTGAACATCAACGGAGAAGTGATATACATGGCAGGCGAAGTTAAATACTTATGAATTACAATAACAAATTCTGGATACTGTACAGAAAAACTAAAGAGAGGAATAATTTTAGAAAAAGCAGTGGAAAGAAAATTACACAAATTCATAAAATATGCAAGCATATCAAGTGATTGATTTCTAAAATTTTAGGTCCCGGAACGCGCTCAAAATGATTTATTAATTTAATAGAAATAATTATATATTTATAATATAATGTAATAATTATCAGCGAGATACAGGAACGCCGTTCCGTCGTGTTCCGTCAGAAATCAAGCCTTGCGTAAGACCAAAATCCAAATAATCGAGAAAATGGTATTTCTAATCCTGTTGTGTGGGTGTAAAAGCTGAACATTGAGATAGGCCGAAAAAAGGAAGATGCTTTTGAAGTATGGACACGGAAGAAAATATTACGTAGAATGGGAGGGCAAAAAGATAAATGCCGAAATTTTGAAAAGAAAACAGAACTTTCTCTAAAAGCCAAAGCCAAAAAATGGAAAATAAAATATTTTGGACATACTAAGAGTTGAAAAAAATCTCTAGAAAAGGATATTATGCTTGGAATGATATCAATGTTCAAAATTAAAACATCTTTAAAAAAACCTGGTTTAGAAACATCGATCAAGTTCGTGCGGAAGATAATTTGTTTTGACAGTGGCCGTGATTGTTAATTTATAATTACGATTTAGACAAAACGGCAAAAGAAAGTTTTCAGGCTTAGTTTCGCTGTTATTCTTTTTACTATCGCCCAGGGTCATCTTATGGAGTTACAACTTACTCAAATGGGTACAGGAAGGTGGGCGAGAGATCTTACACCTAGAGTGCTTGCGTTGGCCGCCTCTCTGCGTACGGTAAATGGGGCCATTTCTTGGGCTGAAGATAGTCTACTGGATGAGGATGTTACAATCACCGTTCGCTTTATTCGAACACATGTATTGACAGTGGTATAATGCAATATTATTTCATATTTTAACTTTTTTATAAAATTGTGATTATCGGTTCTTTTCATTCACAACAACTCATCAAGCACATCGATAATAAACATCAGGTTTCATAAAGGTTTCATTTTTTTACGAAATATGTTCATGTGTCTATACAAAATTTATGTTTTGAAAATATCAACATCAATGTTGCATCCCTATTCTCGACACCTAGATGAGGATCGCCGATTTAATGCGTTTGCATTCTGATTCCCTAATATGAGGTTTATCAGTGTCTGGTATGCTACGTTTTACTAGTAGTATATAAATCTTATAAATTGAATTGCTACCCGATTAAATGTTACCGATAAGCGTGTACGATGTTTAGAAAAATGGTATCTTAATGCAGAAATGTAAAAGTTGCCGAACTGTATAACAAAACATAATTTATCCCCCTCATAGACGGATATTCCTCTTCTAGTGTGGTGTTCCTGCCTAAGGGTTTAAGTTGTATTGCTTTCATGACAATTTAATGCATTAAAAATACATATAAATACATATATATGTCACAATACAATGATTTACACTACATCCTTTTACATTATCATTTACGTAGTTTGTATCAAAATGACGCGCCGGGAATTACTTATTCCAATCTTCAAGTTTATACAAATATAACAGAATCATTTTATATCAATATAACTTACTAAGTAAGCTGGGGCATGTCACGATTCTTAATATTATATTTTAATGTTTGTTACAGTGTTGGATTCAGGATGCATCTCGCCTGCGCGCTATTTTACCACTTCTTCAATTTTCTCCGAAAGTACGAAAACAGTTTTAAAATTTTACTTGGGAAAACAGATTCATCAGGTGAAGTCTATCAAGGAGACAAACGCCGTTTTGAGATCAAAAATCGAGTCGCAGGATAAAAGAGCTCGTGCGTAATTTCGGCTCATTCTTTCTGGTAGTGGAATGATAACGGAAGATCTAAGAAGTAAAATGTATGTAAAATAAGATGTTAGGATATGGAATATTGGTGATATCTACACAATTAGTTCAATTTTCTTTTTGAAATCAGTTTCCAAATCGGAATTGATATTTTGAGTAGTGCCTCAAATAACTTTTTGATGGTATTCGAAGGAAGACGGAAATATGTGAACAAGATATATAGTTTTATACGACTATTACAGATGATATGAGACTGTTTGGTTGTGTTACAGCATCACTAGTTTGATAAGTGTAGAAAAATATATTGAGATTGAAAGGGACGAAAAAGGACGAACCGACTGCCCGGCTTGCCTGCCTGAGAGCACGGCCTCCTCCCGTGCCGCCCTCCTCTTGAGGCCGCCGGGTTTGGCCGTTCGGCCGCGTCGAGGGAGCCTCCAAAAGGGTCGGGTGACGCAAGCGTGAAGCGGGGAGGGGGGGGGGGGTCAGGTAGTTTTTCCGAAATTTCACTTTACGCCGCTCCTATTCATCCGATTTGCATGATTGATACGGCGTTGGATTCAGGAAGCACGACGTCATCGCGCTATAAGCCCACATTTTTTAATTTCTTCCCGGAACTAAGAGAAATCATTTTAATTTTTTTTTTGGAAATATTTTTTGAAAAAACGGCATCGTAGGGTGAATTCTATTTTAAAAAGGAGTCCAATGCCGTTTACAGATCGAAATTCGGACAATGTGTTCAGACGTTATCGATCTAGTAAATTCCGTGTGGTAGTGCTGCGATCTATTGATTTTTCCTATAAGTATTTTTCGGTGCATTTAGCCTTGTGCTATAAATATGTTTATATATCAAGTGTTACAACGAATTTCAAATAGAGTTATTGTTTAATTGATATTGAGACATTTCACGAACTGCCGGTTATCGAAGTGCGGAAATCGCCGCGCCGCCGCTGTCAGCCTATCTGTCGGCAGGGTGTCCATTGACCGGAGGGCACTGCAGGTCTCCGCTGTGTCAGACTCGACGGTGTGGCCGTGGCGCGCGGCGGAGGCGGCGTGGGAAGGGCTCTGCCGCTTCTCGGGAGCGCGACGCGTCGTCAGAAGGGACCCGGGCCCGGGAGCAAGGGAGTCGGCGGACCAAGCCCCCCTTCTTATTTGATTAATTTCCCCTGTAATCCGTACGAAAAAATAGAAAAAAATTTCATGTCCAACCGTGTATCCAGCATGGTGAGTATTGCGAGTAAGAATTGACCAACAGCCATGAAACATTTGAAGAGTAATGAACTTGTCGATAGAAGATAGAGGAAAAGGTACAGATAATCACTGGTGTTTCGGTAGTTCTGAAACAAAACAGTACGTACAACCGTACGTACGTACGTACGTACCATAGAATCCTGGGGTCAAAATCCTCTCAATGAACTTCTCCCGACTTTCGTTATTTGTCCTTCAACAAATATTCCTAACGAAACTAAATAAGGCAATAACGTTACATGTCCACGGCAAGGAAGTTCAGTAAAGAAACGAAACGAAACTGTCTCCAACGATCTGTTCATTCTGTAACGAAACTAAACGCGCACAGAATTTCGTTTGTCACTTTCGTTACTTTTAACGAAACTAAACTTAGGGGAAAATAATTTCGTTACAGCGGCGCAGAAACGAAACGTTTAGTTTCGATTCTGTTGTCATCCTCGGTTATTATTCAACTTCTACTCGTATAGTTAAAGAAATGCAAATGTTTCAATCAATATCGGAACTAACCCATATTTATAAAAGCACATTCTTCTATTTGAACTAACAACTAAAACAAAAATGCAGTCATTTACTAGGAAAGTTTGAAACTGTCACAAGGACTTCATGTAAAGTACCCCAAAAATGGAAGTATCGGAATGATCCGGAACGGTAGAACGAGATTTTACTGTGGTCCTGTTGGCAACGAGATAGTACAACTGATTTTCTTATTTACAAAATTTCAGTTCAAAAGGTTTGCCTGTTTTGCCTGACACAGTCCATCCATTCACATTTCCCGATTTTGGATGCAAAATTGCGAGTTTCTCCTCGCCACCTGAATCCTGAACTTCCGTACGTTTGAAAGAGCACTAACAGATCTTAATTGTGACGGGTGGGTGAAGTTACAGCTCAAAAGAAAGTTAAACCCTGATGGTACGACAGATAATTCGAGATCATTATTGTTAGGTGTTTTCAGCATTATTCGACTTTTGCAAGAGGAATGAAATGAGTGGGCGAGACTTCCGGATCTGAATGCCAGCTGCGGCAGCTGAATTTTAATTCTGTGAATGTTCGTGATGCACTAGTTCCACTCAATACACGGCATCATTATCTTTAGATTTATAATATTTCACAATTGATAATATCGAATCCAATACATTATACGATGTAATATGAATACGAATGACGCCACTACGGGGAAGGCAAAAGAGGCTGGCCTCGATCATGAGGATCATCAAACGGAAAATGAAATATGATGTAAGCAGGTATGTAGTCATAAAAATAATAATGAACTACGGAAAGAACATAAAAATGAACCCAACCTCTTTAAACCCTTTTTCATGGGAAAAGTAAACAAAAACACTATCAATTTAATAACAACAAAATCACTGTTCCATATTGTATAATAGAAATTAAAGTCATCCAGCGTTGCATTACTATTTATCACGACCGTTATCTATCTGAGAGGAAAAAGAAGAAATTCTACCTATGGTGTAAAATTGCACAGATTTTATTTAAACATACTCTGTGCACCGCCCCGCTCTTCCCTCCCTCCCACCCCGTCCGACCCTGCCGCAACGCCTCGCCCTCCCACGGCTCTGCTCCTACCGCAAGTCGCTCGCTCCCCTGTCCCGCAATCCTCAGTCTACGCCTATCTGCTTTGCTGATTGTATTTAACCATTTTTTGTAAAACACTAGTGGTACTACCAAAGAACATCTTTCTCGCATTGCTTCTCAATGCTATGAAATATTATACTACTACATAAACCAGCAAATGTGTTTTGAACCAGCAAACATTTTTTCCCTCCCAAACCCGATCTCTGATTCTCAGAGTTAATGTGCCGGCACTCATACCACTACGCCACATAAGCGCCGCTCGGATCGAACTTGGGCAGAGGTTTTAAAAGGTAAATGCCCGATTCATGTAAAATATAACTCAACAATCAAAATATCTGTTAGGAGATCCCAAAGTCCGTTCAGATCTATCAGATAATATCAATTTTGGAGAAAATCGACTTAAAGGTTAAGGCGGTACAGTTGTTCACAGACGGACTGACAACTGTTAGGTTGATAGATAGATTGATTTAGTGATACCACGCGCGCCAACTCCTAAGGTCATTAGTCCTGTAGGGCTTTTCCTCGGGATTTAGCTGTAATCTTCCCCTCTGGATGACTAAATCCGGCGCCGGCCTACAGTCGTCTAGCGAGATTTTCGCCAACCAGGTTCCTCCCACTAGGGAGATATTCCTCCAGCCGGGACATGCTCTAAGATCCCCCTGGTCTACAGGCATGTGCGGTGCATGTAAGTGTGTATAAGTAAAGGGTAGGATTGGACAAGAAATGGGAAGAAAAGATCGCACGTGGTCCGTTTGGTAGAGTACTGCTCCAGTATTCGCCTGGGAGCTGATCAGAGAAATCACAGATAGCTACCGATCAAAGCAGCCGGCCGCTAGAATGATTTTCCATACAGCCACAGAGCTAGACCTAGAAATCTGGCTAGTGTCAAAAAGCTGCCATTGTCAACCCTCGAACATAGGACCTCCCTGTCTGTGGCACTACAAAAACACTACTTGATGTCCCGAGCCACCTCCCCCGCTCAGTCATTATGTCTCACGGGTAGTGTATATATTGTATTTAAATTTCGTGAGGATATATCCATTATTACTTTCTCATATACAAACACAGTACAGAGAAAGTTATGTTATGATGCGGAAAATCGATTTCGAGATTTCAACGGAAATACACGTTTTGGGGTCCCCTAATACCGAAAAAGTGTTTTTTTCAAAACGTCCGTTCGTCTGTCTGTCTGTCTGTCCGTCCGTCTGTCTGTGAACACTACTAGCGCCTAAGCCACACGTAGGATCTCTTCCAAATTGAAGAATCCCTTGTCGATCTGGCTTTAGTTGAAGCTTTAAAATGTTCAAAAACATTCTTGAAAAAATGGGGTACTTTACATAAAGCCCCCCCAGACATTTTCAAAATTTTCTCAAAAACGTTTCTAAATTTTTTCTTTAAATTTCTTGTAAAAATAGAGTAAAATACACTTATAAAGGTGGCATTGGTCCGATTATCATGGTTAATTCTGAGGTTTCCAAAATTCCAAAAGTTCAATTTTTTCGGCGTCTTCCAAAGTCTACAAAACTCAAGTCACAGATTTTTCCTTCAAATAAAATTTGTTTTACATAAATATCTTATAAAGGTCACGTAGATTTTTTGAAATTTTAGTAGTTTTTGTGCAATAATGAGTGCAAGATTTGCAATTAAAAAATAACAAAAAAATATTTTCTCAAAACGATTCCAATTTTTTCTTTACATTTTTGGTACCATTAGTGTAAAACGAACCTTATAAGATAACACAAGCGCCATATTATTGATTTTTCTAAAATTATACAATTGTATTTTTATTTCATTGTCTCACACGTCGGTAATATTTACATTAGAGACGATTTCTCACATTATATTTATGAGTACATTTGCTTCAAATAATGTCAAATAAAGTTTCTCGAAAATTCAACAGTTTTTCTTTAAAAATGTGCTCAAAATTTCGCATTTTCAGAAACGCACAAACGCCATTTTCTCAAAAATGGCTCCAAATTTTTTCTTCAAATTATTCTAATAGATAACATTGTTGTCTAATTGAACTGTTTAATACAACGTAAAGTTCATTTTCGTGTATTCTTTTGTTTTTTCAAAAATTACACAAAAGTATTTCTTTCAATTTTCATGGACCGTTAATATGGAAATTTCCATGGATTTGTATGCATTATCACAATTGTGAGTGGAAGTGCTTCAAATGATTTCAAATTAACTTTTTCGAAAACTCAATAGAGCATTTACAGTAATGCTTAATCATCAATTGTTTAAAAAACCGCTTCAATTTTTTCAATGAAACATTCTATGTAGGACGAGTTGTTACTCTTCTTTAATATTTTTGAAGTAACAATTCGTTTGTACTACTAGGAAAACAAAATGTTGAGAAAATGTCAAAGAAATGTACTTTGGGCTACGGTAGATGGCAGCTGGGCAGAGAATGCAACAAGACCTTAAAGCCAGACACACCAAGGTATTAGGAGAATTTGCTACGAAAAAGTCTGTGCCATTCTGCATCACCTCTAGTTTATTTTCTTTGGTCTAGACTAGTTATTAGGACTTACCATATATTCTTGCCAGCCGCCAACTATCGCCGCCCAATTTAAATGTTTTGAAATTTTGTTAATTTTTGTTTGTTTTTTAATGGCATAACTGATATATTACTTCAAGAATATTATAGACGAGTGAATGCGAAATTTGTGGCTCTTTCTCTTAAAAAAAACTTTTCATATTTTGAAAAACTTCATTTGAAATTATTTGAAGCGCTTTAACATATTCAAAATTGTTTACAAATCTCAGCAAATGTGCATATTAATGGAGTGAGAGATATTTCAAAACTATTACATTTGTGTAATTTAAAGAAACAAAAGAATACAACAAAATTAATTGTATGTCATCTTAAACAATGCAATTAGTACTATCCGTTCGAAAAGTTTGAAGAAAAAAGTTGGAGTCTTTCTGGGAAAATGGTGTTTGAGCGTTTCTGAAAATGCAAAATTTGAACTCGTTTACACAAAAACTTATGAGTTTTAGAGAAACTTTGTCAGACATCATTTAATGCATCATTGAAAGAATGTTAACAAAAAGGCCGCTAATGTAAAAATTAACGACGTGAAAGAGATCTCAAGAAAAATACATTTTTGTATATTTTGGAAAACTAAACAATAGAGAAATATGAGGCTTATGTCATCTCATAGAGTACATTTAGCCCTATCTCCACCTAAGTCTAAGGAAAAAATTCGTGTCCGTTTTTGGGAAATTCTTGTTTTTGTTATTTCTTAATATTGCACCTATTGCCTACAATATTGCACGAAAACTACTGAAATTTTCAAAAAATGTACATGACCTCATTGAAAAAACTAAGTATTGGAAAAATGTAAGCAAAAACCTCTACCTTCAATTTAGTAGTTGTAGGAAGATGCCGAACAAAATTCTAACTTTTGGCATTTTTGAAAATCCAGAGTTAACAGTGAAAATTGGATCTATGCCACCTTTTTAAGTGTATTTTAGTATAGTCTAATTTAAAGGGAAAAAAATGGAGCCATTTTTGAGAAAATTTTGAAAATGATTCATGTTAAGTGACCCCAAAAATTATTGAATGTCTTTCAAAATAGCAAAGCTTCGACTCAGGCCAGATGGACAGGGGTTTCGTTAATTTGGAAAAATGTCCTATGCGTCAGTGGTGAATACTCCGATACACCGCGTATACCGCCGGTATACCTAGTAATTCGAAGTGTATAAGAAATATTTTATAAGTTTGGTAACCCTCTAAAAGTTATTGAAATGTTGAAAACAGATGCGAAAAACAGATGCGAAAAAATTACTCTGTTTTGCTATCGAGAGCCAGTCAGTCTTCCGCATCCGTAAGTGCTATGAAATGCGTTGGAGAGAGAAGTTTCAGTGACAGTTCTTAATGTCGTTCAGAGAATTCGCTAGCGCAGGGGAATACACCGCATGCAAGCCACGATAACCTACGGCTCCTCGTGTTTCAAGGGCGGGGAGAGGGGAGGATGCGCGTCTGGACGATCGGTAGCCACCAGAAAATTTTGCGATGAACAGTCCTTCTCTGGTCGTCCGTAAGTTACGCGTTTTTGTTAAGTTTTTGTGGAAATAGAGTGTTTTGATGATCAGAAGTGGTTAGTGGTTGGTGTAATTATCTTATAGAACAATTATTAAGGGCGTAATATCATAGTATTGGGATTTCAAAAAAGCGCAAAATAAAAGTCAACGGTATCAGGAGAACCCAAATCGTGTATTTTCGTTGAAATCTCGAAATCTATTTTCCGCAGCATTACTTAACTTTCTCTATACTCGTGTATTACTCCGTAAATACGTACGTTTACAAGAATGTAATAAATAAATAAATAAATAAATTGGGTGTAATGTTATTGTATCGTCAACCACCACGGTTTTTATCTCGGTCGCTCTTAAGTATTCATCAAAATTTAGTTGAAATTTCTCCAAGAGTTTCGGAGTTATTCTGGAAAATACCCAAACGCATATTAATATTTTCAGATTAACGTTCCGGTATTTTCAAGAATTAGCTGATACGCTATGACAAGACATGTTACAATTCCGATTGATGACAATACCGATTGAAACAGCTCTAATTCGGTCGATTTTTTAAACCAGTTGATTAGAATAAAATTGTATCTTACCAAAATGCCAAAATGACAATGCTCAGTCAGACGTTAAGATTTAATTGGCTGGTATACCGAGTTTAATAGAAATAGAATCTTCAAAACTGTCCACATACAAGCATATGTTTTACAATCCAAAATATTTGTTCTTTCTGTACTACTTAAAACAGTCTTTATTTGTATCTAAGAAATCAACAGACCTTAATTCCTTGCATATGTTTAGTAGGTTTCGTCTGTTATTACTAAGGGACGGACTTTATTGTAATAAAAAAAGCAAAATATGTACATATATATGTACTTATTTTTTCAAAAATATGTAAGAAAAAATAGGAAATATATGAAATAAATATTCGTTATAATGTTTACAATTGCATTCTTCAAGCGTTTTCCGAGCAGAGTACGTTGCCGATCAGACCTTTACATGGATTCAGAGAGGCTGAATGAAAGTTTTACCTCTACAGAAGCAATTATTCGCTAGTTGCTTCCGAAACATAATACTTTCGTATTATATACAATGTTGTTTACGAGGAGCCGGAGCTCAAGTGAATAGTACCGAATAGCCTGTGATAGAAGGGGGGGTAAAGGGAGCATACTCCCACCCCAACTCCAGAAAAGGGATAAGACAATGATCTGATTTTTTTATTACGCATGGGGTTACGCATGGGTTACGCATGGGGTCTATGAAAGACGAGTACGCACGCGGTTGAAGTTCCTTCTGCTTCACATACTACATCCGCTCATCGTTGATCCCAACTACGCTGTTTCCAAGAAGCAGTGGAGCGGGGGGGAAATAAGTTTGGCAATTAATAGCGATTGTCCGGCGTTAATACAAGCGCATTGCGTATTTTTGAAGTATTTCAATAACTAAGTTAGTTTTCAAGTAACATCACAAGTGAAATGTTTCGAACATCACAAGTGAAATGTTCATTTTCGACCTATAAATATATTAAAATGTAACGAAATATGTAGCTATAGATAAAATATGTAAAAATATGTAATTATACCAAAATATGTAAAAATATGTAAAATAAAAATGGGTCCAATTAGTTCAAAATGTCGTGTAAAGTGTAAAAAATATTAGTGAATGCCGGTATCTTGTCCCTGTAAAAATATGTATTTACATGAAAATCCGTTCCCTAGTTATTACAAATGAATGCCTTTACTCTTTCATTGAAACCAAGTATGCCATCGAATTTGATAGTTGTTCAAAAGTGGAAGCACTTTCAATGATGAAATCGATATTACGACGTTTTTTATTACGTGAAACAGATTTTGACCACTTAACAGTTTTCGACTAAGAAATAGAACGAAAATGAGGTAATATGAGTTTCATTTCTTTGAATGTATGCGATTAACTATAACCATCAACTTGGCGAAAAAGCACAAGTATATAGAGAAAATATAGCTATTATCTGATAAAAAGCACCAGAAAATATTTGTATATTGAAGAATTCATTAAATAATTTATAATGTTCTACAGTATCAGCATTTTTAATGAAATTGAAATCAAATGATGTTTGTTTACTGACAAAGACAGTGGACAAACAACAACAACAACAACAACAACAACAACAACAAACAACCATGACGATCTGCAAGTTTATATATTCAATATGATTTATCTTCAGCAACTGAATGCATACCAACCATGAAGAAATTGATGCAACATCCTTACTCTACGTGCATCACAACATTTCTTGAGTTGGTTCCAAAAGTGGGTTACCCATTTTTGTGAAAATACTGAAGTTAACACTTTACACATCACATTTATTTCAAAATATTCATTTCTCAAGATACCTACAAAACCGTCGATATCCATTATCTATACAGTAATTAATGCACAATATGAATACATATGTATATTTTATTGTCATCAAAAAGTTTTCGTATTAAGTCATTCGATTCGAAGATATAGGAAAATGAATCTGGCGAGAAATGTGACTTCTCGCCGCAAATCTCTCCGTCGGCCCACAAATGCAACGTCGAGGACGTTTCTCGCAGGGGCGAAGCCACGCCGCTGGGGGTCGGAGGCCATGTCTGGCGGCGGGGGCGGGCGCATGCTCATATCGAGGGCCGCGGCGCCGCCAGCCCCGGGGGCAGGGGGGCGGCGGGGCCGGCGGGGGCGGCTGGCGCGGGGGGCGCGGGGGGCGTGGGCGACGTGGGCGACGGCGACGGCGAGGACGGGCTGCTGCCGGCGCTCTCGGTCGACAGCTTGTGCAGCTCCTTCTTGCGCTTCTTCTCTTTCGCCTTCTCGCGGCCCGCTCGCCAGAATTCTTCAAATTTCGAGTTGAGGTCGAGTTCGGATTTGCTGGCGGTGCCAGCGGTCTGCTCCGGGGCGCCCTCGTCCAGGTTCTCCTCGTCCACCTCCTGAAACAACATGAGCTCGTTGAACTCTGGCGAATACATGGCGCAGAAAGGGAATGCATTTTGAAATACCTCTCTTTAAATGGTTCACTTAGGGTTGGTATAATTAAATGTTTAGTAGTTTGTTTAACTTTGATATTAAGGCCACAAGAAAATTCTATACATAATGTATTAAGTTGTTGCTCATGAGTTGGCATGGGTGATCAAGTGTATTATAATGTTTGTATGAGTTTTCTTACCCTAGTGAGGTATGTTCCTATTGTGGTGTTTCAATTTTAATTTTTTTGTGTTTGTGTGTTTCCATCGAATGTGTCATATTTATTGTGTTATACATAGTTCTAACCGTGTTGTGTTGAATTCAGCCCTGAAGATGGAGAAATAAAACTACGAATCATCGGCACACTAATGTAATAGTTTGATTTATGAACCAAACCCCAGGAACAACGATATGGATTATACAAATGAGGTCGTGAAACATAGCATATAAAAAGTTATAAACATAACACGTTTAATGTACTTAACGAATTATTAACTGAATTTTTTAAACAAACCGTTTAAGACCATGCAGTTGACGAGACTACATTAATAAAACTAGAGCTGCTTCAATACAGCAAAACATTCTCTCACTGTTCGTAACGTCCACATAAAATGGATATGCTATTTTTATTTTACGTATCTCTTGCAAAACGTTTCACTAATGTACTTTAAATAGAGAAAACCAGAATACAATATTAATTTACCAACATGCAAGAAGAACTTCATCCGGAAGTATTCATAATAGGTCAGCAATCCGTTTATTATTGATGCTTATTCACAGTAAGACCACAAGTTTATTTGATTTATTTCGAAACAAAGTAAAAACAATCTGCCCTACGCCTTAGAAGTATTATCTGGGCACGTTTCCTTGAGGCCCAGAATTCCAACCCCAACTTTTTATTACGTAATTGAATGATGAATAAAAGCACAAATCGTGGTTAGAAATATTTGAACACTAGAAATTTTACCTCCCTAGTAATACCCGAGTAATACGTATTTGTTTCGGTGAAGAAGCTTCAGATTTGTATTTGTCTTGCTAAAACTAGTATTGTATTATTGTCTTGCTAAAACTAGTGGCGCTAAAACAGCACATTTCCTCTCCCTTAGTAATAATTACGTAATGCTATTTACAACGCAATTTCTGTCCGAATTAACACATCTCGGTCATCACTTTTATAAAACTCATTACTAGAGCACGGAAGTTTAGAAAAATGCCCTTTTTTTGATCCGAGTTTATGACCTATTTTTTCAAAAGTAACCACTTAATTGTAGTATTTCTGGAGTTCTTTTATCATTTTTACTTTTTCGCATACTTACGTATATACGGGAGTAATATACATAGTATAAACAATGTTCCCTGAAAGGGTCCCCTGAGATCGAAAAAGTGTGTTTTTTTCGAAACGTCCGTCCGTCCGTCCATGAACAAACCTAGCGCACCGGTGTCTTTCTACAACTAAAATTAAAATTACAATTAAAATTGAAGATAGGGAGTTTTCCTACAAATGAAATTGGTAGTCCATAAATAATTCTTTTGAAAATTTTAGTAGTTTTCGTGCAATATTTGCAATTTTAAAATATCACAAAAACAAGATTTTCTCATAAACGGTTCCAAATGTTTTCATTCACCTTTTGGTAACGATAGTACGAAATGCAACCTATCCGATGATATAAACATCAAATTGCTCTATTCTTTTGTTTTTTCAAAATTACAAAAATATAATATTTTTGAAGTCAAAAGAGAGACAAGTGTCTCTCACGTCGGAAATATTTACACTAGAGGCGATATCATCATTTTATTAGATTTATGAGTACATGTGCTTTAAATAATGTCAAATTGAGTTTCTGTAAAAATGAGCTCTTACGCATTTTCAGAAACGCTCAAACGCCATTTTCTCGAAAATTGCTCCAAATTTTTCCTTCAAATGTTTCTAATCGATAGTGCTAATTGCACTCTTTAATATGACAAAGAACTCATTTTGGTGTATTTTTTTGTTTTTTCAAAAATTCCTCAAATTTAATTTTTTTGAAATATCTCTCACGCCATTAATAGACACATTTCCATCGATTTGTATACATTGTTGCATTTGTGAGTGGAAGTACTTCAAATGAATTCAATTGAAGTTCTTCGAAATCGCAATAGATTCCTGTGAGAAAGAGCTTGGATTTTCGTATTTAAACTAATGATTAATCGCCATTTTCTTAAAACCGGCTTCAAGTTATTCTATGTACGTTGCTATTTAGGACGACGTAATAGCCTTCTTTAATACAATTAAAATATAATTTAGGTTCTTCTATTTGGAAACCGAAAAATTGCGAAAATTTCAAAAAGAATTTCTTTGGGCCGCGTTAGATGGAACCAGGCAGGAAGGAGGGGACAAGACTTCACAGTACCAGTCCACACCAAGGAAATTAGAAACATTTTACTACGTGAACGTCTGTGCAGTCTGTAGCACTTCTAGTTACTTTCTCATATACATACGTATACACGGGTGTAAAATGCGTAGTATAGAGAAAGTTATGTAATGCTGCGGAAAATCGATTTCGAGATTTCAACGGAAATACATGTTTTGGGGTCCCCTGATACCGAAAAACTGTTTTTTTTTTCAAAACATCCGTCCGTCCGTCTGACGTAAGAGAAGAAACAGCGCCTAAACCATGCGTATGATCTTTTCCAAATTGATTTCCAATTTTTAAATAGTCTGAAAAACATTCTTTAACATTTAAGGGTATTTTACATGAAGGCCCCAGACAATTTCAAAATTTTCTCAAAAAAGGCTCCAAATTTTTTCTTGAAATTTCTTGTAAAAGCAGAGTAAAATACACTTATAAATGGTGGTATATGTCACAGTTGCACGGTTAACTCTGAAACTCGAAAATTGCAAAAAATTTGAATTTTTTTCGGCGTCTTCTTACAACTATAAAATTGAAGATAGAGATTTTTCCTACAAATGAAATTTGTGGTCTATAAATTTCTCTTTCATTAAGGTCATATAGATTTTTTGAAAATATTTGTAGTTTCCGTTCAATAGTGCATGCAATATTTGCAAATTAAAATATAAAAATACAAGTATTTCTCATAAACGGCTCCAAAGTTTTGGTAGGAATAGTACCAGATGCACCGTATCCGATCACATAAACACCATGTTCTTTCTTTATTTCAAGTTCTATTCTTTTGTTTTTTTCAAAAATTACAAAAATTGTTTGTTTTTGACTTTCCTCTCACGCCGGAAATTTTTACACGTAAGAAATATTCGAGGCGATTTCTTCACTTTATTAGATTACAAGAGTTACAACAGTGCAATTAACACCACTCATTGCAGAATTTATTTAATGCACATTTGCTTATAAAAACAGTATCGTGACGAAATTGCCTGTAATGTATATATTTCCGATCTGAGACACAAGTCAAGAACATTATATTTTTGTAATTGTTGAAAAAAACAAAAGAATAGAGCAATATGGTGTTTATATCGTCTTATACTGCGCATTTAGCACTATCCATACCACAAATTTAAAGAACAGATTTTACGCGGATTTAAAAAAAAATTGTTTTTCTTATTTTTTAAAATTGCAATTATTGCTCACAATATTGCAGGAAATATACTAATATTTTCAAAAAATATACATGATCTTAATGAAATAACTACTTATGGACAAAACAATCATTTAAAGGAAAAATCTCTATCTTTAATTTTATATTTATAGGAAGACGCCGAAAAAACTTCCAACTTTTGCAATTTTCGAAAATTTAGTTAACCGTGATAATCAAACCTGTGCTACCTTCATAAGTGTATTTTGCTATCTTCTTTTTAAGCCCATTACGATACGCTAAAATTGAACATCGCATTCCATTAAAAAATTAAATTCGAAAGTAAAAAATGGAGAAGATTTTGAGAACATTTTGAAAATGTCAGGGGAACTTCATATAACGTACCTCCAAATTTTGAAGAAAGATTTTCAAAATTGCAGCGCGCGTCCCGTCGAGCCACGTCGGCTATGGAATATCCATTTTGAAAAACATCCTATATAGTTTAGGCACTAGTGGAGTTCGCAGACGGAACTTTATGACATAGAAAAAGACATTCTCGTAATTTTACAAAAAACAAAAGAATAGAGGAAATGGTGAATATGTCATCTAACATAGCATCCTAGAAACTTTTATAGAAAACATTTGGAGCTGTTTTCGAGAAAATATTGTTTTTGTTATTTTGTAAAATTGCACAAATCGCACACATTGACACTATTGATGCTTCAGAATGGTACAGACCTTCTTGTACTAGTTAATTTCCTAATCTGTTTCGTCTGGTTGTCGTTTTTGTCCCCATCTCTCCTCCAGGCTGGTTCTTATCAACATGAAAAATAATTTGTCACAATTTATTAATTTTTCGGTTTCCTAGTTGCAGAATAGAACTTGTGGTACTACAACATGTTTTGCGC